>CABFWO010008916.1:0-14880 GCA_902155825.1 Timema genevievae | reverse complement strand
AAAATTCATCAAAATCTCGAGTTCGAATTTTTTGACGATCACCATACTTTCTCTACCTGTAAGATAGAGAGAAAGTAAAAATAGAATTGAAATTCCCAATGAAAGTAATGTGAATATTTATCTATGCCAGGACTTTTATTGCATTAAAAAAACTCCGAGAAGACTTAATGGCTAGCACATAATATTATTTTCGTATAAGAAAATGAAAATTTTATATTCACACATTACTATTTATATTTTAAAATAACTTTCAAAATAAATTAGAAATGTTGAGCATAGTTAAGTTATTTTAAAGTGTTAACACATCAATCAACAAATTACAGTCACTTAGGCCTATAGGTAGAGACCTTGATTTGTGATAAATAAAATGATTGGATTTACTTAAATAATATATAATATACAGGTATAAATAATATTTTATATTAATCAGCCAATCCATTTGACACGAATGTTACATTTTGACCCATAGTTTTCACTGTGACATCGATACATTTTTTTTCCTTCCCCAATTATAACGGAAATAGAAGTAGTGCACCCTGAACTTCCTGAAGTCAAACTTTCATCAATTAAAATACAATACTGTTGGAGAAATCAACTGTAATATGCTGTTGCGGGCGTTGAGAAACTTCTTTAGAGTTAGAGCTTAAAATAAAAATAAAACTCTGCTCCCTGAATAAACATAAATTATTGAAATAAATATTTTGCTATGTATAAAGTATAAAGAACATTTATAACACTTTTATTTGTGAAAAAATTTTTAAATTTAATATTTGTGATTGATTTCGGATTCCAAACCTACTTTCTGATGTACAGTAAAACCATTTTCTGACAAGGCATTATCTCAATTTACGTTTGAGAATCAAGAAAATAATAGAATTACACAGAATTACTGCCATTGAATTTAACTATAGAAAATTCAACTATTTAAATTAAATTTAACTTACCAGCTAGTAATACGCAAAATATATTAAATCAAGTTGCAAGGTAAAAGGTTACAAATGAAAACTTTAATTAAATAAATGACGTAATCATTTCATCACCAAATAAACATGAGGAAAAGGAAAAAAAAATAATAGAAAACTCATTGGATCCTTAAAATTTGATATCCTTTAAAAATGTTGAACTAAAAATATTTGACTAAATTTTTTTAAATTCAATATTTCTGCTTTTCATGGATTGGCCGTCTTATAGACACATTTATTAAAAACTAATAATATTTTGTGAAATTAAATCATATAAATTGCTATAGAAACACTCCACCAAAGCGCATAAATGAAAATATAATATACCCTTAAACAATAACATTGAGAAAAGAGGAACATCTCTCTCCACCAAAGAGCTTAACAATCGATTTCCTTTGTCAAAGAGAGCCATTATAATATATTTTTATAGCTGAGAAACTATTGGTTTTATAAAAATATTTTCCGCATAAAAGATTTTAATTTTGAATAGCACTACAACTTTACAGTGATAAGTGATATCGTATCTTAAACAGTTGCGTAAATATGATGAAAATTGGAAATTCCTGATCATGCAACGTACCCTTAAATTCATTTTCGTGGGAAAATTAGTTGCCATTTTGTTTATAATGTTAAACAATGCCTGGATATAAAATTTAATCAAAATCGTTACATAGGGTTTGGAAAAAAAAATTTTTTTGTCTTTTAGTAAAATACCCTTAATTATATATATATAATTCCAATACCCTTCAGGGAACTCTATGAAAATCCTTTATACCAAGTTTTAGCTATATCGGTAGAATGGTTTAGGCTCTTGGACGAGATGAAGCCACATAGAGATGCAGGTAGACAGACTGACGGCACCATGAAAACCACCTTTTTGGTTTCCGTGACTTATGAAACTTCGACATTTTGTCAAAATCTACAGTTTTTTTGTTTTTGTTTTTTTACGATCACAATACGCCTTTCTTCGAAGGGTCGAGATAAAGTAAAAAGTAGGATCTTGGTATTAAAAGCCGGTAAATAAAAGGATTTTTTTTTCGGCTAGAAATATTTTTAAAAATTTACTCAAACTTAAATAGTATAATTAGTGATATGAATAAAAAAAATACGGCTAAATGTTAAATTCTTAAATTTTAACCAGGCCTACTTGCCCTTTTGATCACAATTTTATCGTCATAATAGCTGGATCAAACACACATTATCTTTACCAATAGTATGGTGGTGGAAAATATGTTTATAGCTTAGTCTAAAGCAGTTTACAAATTACGCTGACGTTTCGTGTTAACACATGTCAACACATGTCAACACGTGTCAACATATGACAACACAACACATCAGCTTCGAGTGGCCACACTGCTCTGATGTATCTTATATATTGTGTCGTTTGTACATGAAATTGTTGTCAATTGACTTCTTGATTCTGATCAGATCACATCATCTTGTGTACGATTCGTTTAATAAAATGTTTGTTAAAGTGGACAGTACTAAAATGGATGAAATAATATCAGCCAAACTTGACGAAGTGGAGGAGATTGTAGTCGCTATTAGTTTGTTATTTACACTGGAACAAACGAGAGAATGGATACATCCCATAAATGCCGATAGGGGTGAATTTGGTGAATTTAATACTTTATGGCCCCAACTTTTGAAAGATGAAGAGCGTTTCAAAATGTACACAAGGATGTCAACAAAGGAGTTTTCTACCCTCCTGGGCATGGTTAAACCAAAACTAGAAAATTTCAACACCCTGTACATACTCAATTACAGCTTCCTCATCCATTATTTTCAATATCTCACAAAATTCGGCTTGAATCTAAATAATTCAAGTGACACGTTCTGATGCTTTAACCCGTCTGACGAAAATCTGGACGTCCAGATCTTGGGCTGATGCGTGTCACGGCATGTTAACACGCACTATTATTTATTATTATTATTATTATTATTATTATTATTATTATTATTATTATTATTATTATTATTATTATTATTATTATTATTATTTAGCGTCCCGTCTTACTACCCGTTCGGGTTATACGCTTAAGTACTAATTAAACTAATGGATTAGGAATTGGAAAGTTTGAATTTAGAGGAAGTGAACCCGCATTTGCGTGGAGGGAGTGTGGGAAACCATTTAGGAAAAACCCGCCCCCGTTCACCCAACCGAGATTCGAACCTCGATCTCCCCGTCCTTGGTGGTCGAGCTCAACACGATTGGCGCGTTAGCCAACTATGCCACCGAGGCGGGTTTTAACACGCATTCAGGCGTCAGATAACACATAGCACGTCACAAAACATCACGGCAGTGTGAGCACTTCCATATAATTTAGTGGGATGGATTTTTCACTAAACCGTCATAACACGTGTTAACACGAAACGTCAACGTAGTCTGTATGCGCCTTAGGGCGTGTATCACGTGTTAGACTGGCCCGCTAGTNAAACATCACGGCAGTGTGAGCACTTCCATATAATTTAGTGGGATGGATTTTTCACTAAACCGTCATAACACGTGTTAACACGAAACGTCAACGTAGTCTGTATGCGCCTTAGGGCGTGTATCACGTGTTAGACTGGCCCGCTAGTGACGGAGAGACTGGGGTTCGGATTCTTATCGGGTCTACTGAGACTGGTTTTCCTTAATGGCTTTCCACTTTCACGAAAATGCAGGTACAATTCCTTTAAATCTAACAACACTTATCCCAAACCGATTAAAGTAATTAGTACATACGCGTACATAAAAAAAATGGATAGTAAGACTCGGTGCTTGAAAAAACTTAACCTTTAATTATCAAATAGCTAATATCTTTAACATTGGCGCATTAAAGCGTTTTGATGATGAAAACAAAACAGCATCAGTAGTATTGTCTAGCTGTCAAAAGTGAAAACCAGTGTGAAGGTTTTGGTGAGTTTAGAAGAAGATAAGTGAGGTCGCAACTCGCACCCAACACAACCGGGTCAGGCATTCAATACTCCCTGTCAACTACCATTTCATAGTAACCCATATGTTTTTAATAACGAACTCAAAGGTTTACGCTACGTGCGACTAAAAGATCGGAAATGTTTTATCCCCTTTAAAACTTGACTCGATTTCCAGCCGCGCGCACTGTTCCTTCATAACTTATTTACAACTGTTTCAGAGCAACTTCTCGCCACGCTTTATTTCGAGATCGGTAGGGCCGGAATACCAAATGCACATGACGCAGTTCAACCTTTTCTCTTTTAATAACCCTTCCCCCTCATCCCCCAGATGTAAATGCTGATTTGCTTATGTATTTGTTTGGGATATACGGTATATATGGTGTCTACCTACTGAGTTACGGGTCCCGGGTTCAAACCCAAGTACGGTCGAAATAATTATCTGTGTGGTTTCCCCTTTCACAGGGCTGAATTAATGGCTGGAGGGGCCGGATGTAGTGTTTGTTCTAGATTTAAGCTATTTTAAAATTCGTATGGTGAGATAATCAGTCTATTTAGAAAGTGCACTTTAAATACCTCAAATTTTAAAATAAATATATCTTCCTTAGAATGAAAAACGTTTATGTTATTTATTTGAGGTATTTTAACGTTCACTCTCAGAACCGACTGAATATAGTCCACGAGAATTTCTATGAACGATAGCGAAAGAGCTTACCAATTCGGTTTGGAAAGGTATTTTCACACACCTTCCAGGGTTCTTTTACATGCAATAATTGACATTATGATTTTCGTTGATCAAGAAAAATCCATCGACCCCAGCTGGGTTTGAACCCACGAACCTCGGGTCCTGAGGCGAGCACTTTATTCCAATACCACCGAAGTTCGACCAAACTGAAACAAGTAAAATAATTATTTTGACGAATTCCAGGAAACGCGCTATAATACCAAAACTTGTCTTAGTAGTGATGACTTTACTGTGGGCGTAAGGGAAATTCAAATTTCTCGACGAATTGAAAGGCGTGTTGGTGTGATGGCGTTGAGGAAGGGAAATGTGGGAGCGAAAGTGAAGAGTTAAAAGCAGTCTCGAGTCGTCCCTGTCATATTTGCGTAGCACAGACACCAGATGGTACGTCACACACGGACCGAGTAGACAGTTTCCGACTGCAACACCGGGAACACTTTTAGCCTGCAAAATAAGCGGGACTTGGAGTAAACGTTATTCTTCCGTGGTAGAGTGGTTCAAAGCACTCAATTCTTCCGGATAGAAACTCAGGCGGGTCACATGGAAATGAGGTATGGTCAGCCGCTCTTTGGTTTTCTGGAAGTACTTCTCTATTATATCCAAGCCTTTCGCCCTTCACCAACAGCTACCCTATTGTTATATCAATAAGAAAGAGAGGGGGGGAAAAAACTACAAAACTTTTTATCTCAATGTCAAGAAAAAAGCTCGCTGCTAGTTCTAAAATATCTTAAGATTCTCCCTTGTGAGCCTATAAAAACAACACTGTATTAGTTAGAGTAAGGCTAAATCTAGATCCCATTTCCATCAAGTCTAGTCCAATAGTTCCGAAAACATGCTTAAAAAGTCGTTGAAAATAAGCTATTGTTACAGTGTCACACTTTTTTTTATATACTATTAAAACTTAAACTATAGGGTTGTTACACAACACGAACCCTGTTGAAATATTTCGACTTTATTTGGGCGTAATCCATATTTTTAAATAACGCGTCTTAGAATCAGGTCAAAATATTGCGTTAGAGTTGAACGTCTGCGCGGCAATTTCTCGCTTACCAAGGCGGCCCCCTTAAGGTTCATTCTGAAATGTATTTATTTGAGTTGTTAAACATGCACTTTTTGAACCAATTGATTGTATCAGCACACGACTTGTAAACAAACTTAAATCTAGAACAGACACAACAATACACAACACCCAGCACCCAGCCGTTCATCGCTGTGAAAGGGTTAACCCACATTTCACCAATGATACATTTTTTTAACCATGCCTGGAATCGAACCTGAGTCTACAAGCTCAGTAGGCAGACATGCTACCGACTGAAGTAAGTGTCGGACCTCATTCTGAAAGGTTTATGTTTGTGTCCTAATGAGACCGAAATTTCTTGCTAATTTTTCTATCACGTCTTTATTCCCGTATACGAACTATTCTTCTTTAATAGCACTCGGCCTAAATCGGTAGAAATAAGGAAGGTAAAATTAGAGTAAATATACTCGCATTTGCGTTGAGAGAGGATGGAAAACATCTGAGGGAAAACCACTCTTTATACACTCGTCCAGGATTTCTGTTAGACCTACTAGCATTAAATCAGGATGTGTCTGACATTCAATTTATGCGTCCACCAATGCTAGTTTCTTGTGCTCCACTGGGGAAACCAACTGAAGAACAAGTAATATGTATTTTCAAAAAAAAATTTCCTACCCTCCCTCCATGCAAATGAGAGTATATCTTCTAAATTATTTCTTATTCATTCCTAGCCGATAAGTGTATACACGCTGAAAGCTTGGACTGTTGATAGATAGAAAATAGTTTTCGTTCATCATTAAATAATAAAACCACTCTGGTGGCCCCATGGTCTAAAGCGCTACTCTCGCAGTAGACTAGTCTGCTGATAACGGGTAGATCGAGGATCGAATCTTGGTCAGGTTTACTGAAGGGGAATTTTTCAAAATTGTTTTCCACTCTACTTCCACGCAAATGCTGGTACACTTCCTCTAAATATAATCTTGCTAATCCCTAAAACCATTATCGTAGTTATTTACATATTCGTATAACCCGAATGGGTAGTAAGACGTGGTGCTAAAAAATAGTCACTAAATAACAATCTTATTCTTCTTTGTTATGTGATAAGAGAACCCATCCAAATATAGTTTAGAGAAATAGTTTAAATTATTTAGAACCGCGTCTTACTACCCGTTCATGTTGAATGCATATGTATTAATTACACTGTTTAAGGGATGAGGGAGGTTGAATCTAGATGAAGTGTACCCGCATTTACGGGGAGGGAGAGTTAAAATATTTTATGAAAAACACACTAAGTACACCCAACCGGGATTAAGCCCCCGATATCCCCGTCATTGACAGTAAAGTTAATTGTGAAAGTGACGCCTTAGACAAGGGTTTTTCAAACTGTGCTCCGCGTAACCCTTGGGCTCACCATAGTTAACTCAGGTTCCACGAGGCAGTTATAGAATATTATTTATTTGTTTTTTATGCTATAAAATAACATCAATAATTGGATTGACACTTTTTTTCCCTATCTGAATAAAGGACACGTTTCCCAAAGGTTCAGCCAGAACATTTGACGTTTTCTTTTGTTTTAAATCTTTTATGCTCGTAAAATTTAACTGTCGCTATTATTATTATTATTATTATTATTATTATTATTATTGTTGTTTATTATTATTATTATTATTATTATTATTATTATTATTATTATTATTATTATTATTATTATTATTATTATTATTATTATTATAGTGATATATTATTATATTATCAAAATGTTCGAGGTCTACGAACCAAAGCAAGGGAATTATTTTCAAATGTTTGTTCGAATGAATTCTTTATTATTTGTTTGGTTGAAACTTCGCTCTCTAATGAGTTTGTTAATGAAAATTTCTTTCCCCCTAACTATAATGTTTATAGAGCCGATAGGTTATATGATGAAGCTTGTTTCTCAAGGAGTGGTGGTGTTCTCATTTCTGTCATTGATACTATTTCTGGTGTGGTCAGGAAAACTGACCTAGAGAATAATATGGAGTGTGTCTGGATTGAGATCCCAACATTTGATCGCCAAAAACTGTTAATTGGGAACATATATCTTGCCCCCCAAATAACAGTCGAAGCATTTAATAATTAGTTTACATTTCTTGAAGGTGTTTTGGCTAACTACCCCTACTCGGTGATTTTAACTGCCCCAAAATTGATTTGAAATATCATCATGCTCAAAGCATTTTGCATTTCTATATTAAATTAAAAACTACTCAACTTCTTACATCGACTAACATATTAGGATTAGAACAACTTATTTAAATCTTATAATCACACTAACCTCCTTGACCTTGTTTTTGCTCATTTTTACCACCCCTTAGTAACTCAAATTCTCATTCATTAGTGAATATTGATTTAGCCCATCCGCCCTTATTGATTTCACTTGATGTACCTATTGCTACTAAAATTAATGACATCCCTAATACATATATTGACTATGCACGTGGTGATTACCTTAATCATTACAATGACCTGGCCACTGCTGACTGGTCTTGTGTTTATTCTACCATGGATGTTAATTTGGATGTAGATAATTTTACCAACTTAGTCCAAAGGAAAATCAAAACGCATATTCCTCAAATTACTATTCTTAATTCATCCAAATACCCTAATTGGTTTTCTTCTACTCTTAAAGATTATATTAGGAAAAAGTCAGTTTTTTCAAAAAGTTTAAACTAACAAATAATAGTGTATTCTACTCACATTTTTCTCACTTTCGTAAATTAGTTAAAATTACTTTGATTATAGACAAGGCCAAATGGATGAACTCAATAGAAAATAGTATTAAATGCAAATCTAAAGAATTTTGGAAAGTTGTTAAAAATAATCGTGTGAATAAAGTTTTCCCGTATAACCTAGAAATTAATGGCAAGATTATAGCGGATCCTTTATTAATTACTAATGAGTTTGGGACCTACTTTCATTCCGTTTATAATTCAGCCTTTCCTGTCTTACCGTGCCCTGTTATTGAAACTAGTGCGCCCTTGTATCCATGCATCTTGAATGTTGCTAATGCTATACAAAAATTGAGTTCTTCTAGATGTGCCGGGACAGATGGAATTCCAAGTTTTATTGTTAAAGGCTGTGCAAGCATTTCAGCCCTTTGTTAGCCTATATTTTTAACATTAGCCTGTAAAATGAAACTTTTCCTCTTGCATGGAAACAATCTGTTGTCATATCTATTTATAAAAAGGGGTAAAAACAAATGCTTGTAATTATAGATCCAATTTCTCTCTTAAACACTTTCTCCAAAGTATTCGAGAAAATCATACATGAGCATACTTTCCACCACCTTAAAAATAAACTTTCGGGTAATCAACATGGCTTTATAAAAAATAAATCTGTCACTACTTTAGTAGAATATCTGGGACATGTTACCCCTCAAGTCTCTGCCCAAGGTGAGGTTGATGCTATTTATTTTGACCAAAGTAAGGCATTTGACTTATGTCAGCACAGTATTATTCTCTCTAAATTTTGTTATTTTAGACTTTCTCACTCATATGTGAATTGGTTCAGCAGTTATTTGCATGAAAGATCATTCACTATTAAAAATTGATTCTCACACCTCAAATACATTTTTAGCACCCTGTAGCACACCACAGGGTTCTAATTTAGGTTCTCTTCTCTTTAATTGTGTTTATTGATGACATTGGTAAATATTTGAGCTCATCTAGTTATTTACTCTTTGCTGATGATGTAAAATTATTTAAAACTATCAATTCAATTGAAGATGGTATAGATTTACAAAATAATGTAAATGGTATTCTACAATGGTATTTGGAAAATAGAATGTATATTAATAAATCTAAGACCAAATTTATATTTTTTACTAGGAAAACTAATCATTTCTTTTTTGCTTATAAATTGGGCAGTGAAAACATAGTTCGCACCCTTTATATTAATGATCTTGGTGTTCTCCTGGATAACAAACTTTACTTCTACTATCATGTTGACCATGTAATTTCCCATTCATTGAAATTACTTGGTACTTATTAAGTTTATTACTTCATCATTTAAGAAAGTTGACTGTTTTTTATGTCTGTACTACGCCCTGGTTAGATCTAAGTTAGAATATGTTACTGTTACTTGGAATTCCATTACCTTAACTGACTTTCTTAGGTTGGAAAATGTTCAAAGAAAATTTGTCACTGGGTGCTATGATAAATTCATCAGTAACCGGATTTATTATGATTATGACAGAATTCGAAACCTCTTAGGGCTCCAAACTCTCTTCTGCATAGACTTTATTGTGATGCCCTTTTTGTTTTTAATATTTTCAATAACAACATTTCTTGCAAATTTGCCCTTGATCATGTAGACGTTCATATCCCTTCTCGGGCTTTTCGTAATCAAAAATTATTTTTTCTCAATAGCTCTTATAAGGTGAGCCCCATAGGTCGTTGTATCCATAGTGCCAATTCTATATTTGTCAAATTCGACTTCTATCATAAAAGAAAAGCTAAACTCGGAGAGTTATTTAAGGAAATCCCATATCATTAATTTATCATGTAGAAGTTCTGCCCATAATATTTAAATTTACAATATTCTGATCTATTTTTTGCATATTGTTACGGCTTTTAACCACTCTTTAGATATTTGTTATTAATGCTATTTTTTATTCTTATCATTATTAATTACTTTTTTTTCGTAACTATTCATCAATATATACCATTAATTAGCCATTTTTGTTTATAATATTTCCTCGTGTAAATATATGTATTTGTAAGGTACTTGTGTACTTTTCAGTGCTGGCTTTTCATAGGTCTTACGATTGTTGGCCAGCAATATAATAAAGTAAATTATTATTATTATTATTATTATTATTATTATTATTATTATTATTATTATTATTATTATTATTATTTTAGCCCCTCGTCTTTCTACAACCTTTCGGTTTATACGCATAAGTACTAATTACGCTAATGAACTAGGAATTAGGAAGGTCGAATATAGAGGAAGTGAACCTGCATTTGCGTGGAGGGAGAGTGGAAAACTATTTAGAGAAAACCACCCCATTTTACCCAAGCGAGATTTGAACCTTGATCTCCTCACCCTCGGCAGTCTAGTTTAACAGGAAACTAGTGCGTTAGCCAACTACGACACCAAGGAGGGTAACAGTCTCTATTGAATGTTCATAAAATATTAGTGTAAATATTTTTATGAGGGCTCAAACCTTTTTGTGTTTTTTCTGTTGCAAGGGCTCCGTTGGCTTAAAAAAATATAGAAACCCCTGTCTTGGACCGTTCATCCATCAACGCTGGGTTTAAGAAATAGGTCACGCTCCTGAGACCTGTTTTCTTCCAGCCATCACTCTTTAACTCGCACTCATACGATTAGTATTCAGATCAGGACGTCGTCCCTCAAAGTTTCCCTTGGAGCGTCGTGTTCCTGAACTGTAACAACTTAAGAGATGCGTGTGACCTACTGACGTTCAGAACATACGTCAACGCTCCTTCTCGGGAGTGAAGTTGTGAGGAGGCCTATTTGATCGAGTTAGTTAGTGAGCGCTAATGGCGATTTGATTTGCTGTAGCGTGCTAACTTGGTTAGAAGGGTTCACCGCAACCGTTTAGCCTCCTTTGAGGAGGGACATCAAAACACGTTGGTAGTTCGTATGTCCATCACACACATACACACTCACAAACGTTTGGCCTAATTGGTAGTTCTTATCTTCTCTTGACCACCCCTCGAAGAGAGAAATATTATGACAGTAAAAGATAAATAAGTTTCATGAACCCCTTAAAATCTAAAAAGTTGTTTTCGAGATGCTCTATATATGTCTACATCTTGTTTATTTTATTTTTATTTATTTTTTCTATTTATAACCGCATTTTACCAGCCGTTCGGGCTATACGCTTAAGTACTAACTACGCTAATGGGTTATGAATTGGGAAGGTTGAGTA
This sequence comes from Timema genevievae, assembly GCA_902155825.1. Taxonomy (NCBI): domain Eukaryota; kingdom Metazoa; phylum Arthropoda; class Insecta; order Phasmatodea; family Timematidae; genus Timema; species Timema genevievae. Next base: position 3,316 of record CABFWO010008916.1, on the reverse strand, counting down.
TAGCGGAGGTGGACCCGCATTTGCGTGGAGGGAGAGGGAAAACCATTTAGGAACCCCCCTTTCCAGTTCACCCAAGCGGGATTCGAACCTCGATCTCCCCGTCCTCGGCAGTCACGCTCAACACGAAACCAGCGCGTTTGCTAACTACGCCACCGAGGCGGGTCTCTCTGTATCTCAACCTAGAGCCGAAACCATTTTACCGATCGGGATGAAACTTGGTATCTAGGGTTTTTATAAAGTTCCCATATTGATGGGACGTCCTAGCCCATCTTCTCTAATTCATCAGCTACGGGGAGGTTGGGTTTTTAAATTAGGTTGGGTGTTCTAGGATGTTTTCCCTAAGTTGTGTCCCCTCACACACACGCTGTCTCTCTTCACGCAAAATACGGGTATATTTCCTCTAAATTAAATTTCAGTCATCCCTTTTATATAAATCTAATTACATGCGGGTAACTCCTACGGGTAATTAGAGGAAGTGCAGAAATAAACTACCTCAATATTTGTTGTGTATTTGAAAACTTTTTTTTTATTACTTATGTTTACTTCTTTTGTAATTATCCGGATTATTCCAAGTTTTTGGAAAAAAAATCTTTGGCAAAAAATATTATGTTTCTTAGTTACAATGAAACCCGTTTCGTTGACCACATGGCTTAGGGCGTTACTCACACAATCAACTAGACTGCTGAAGACAGAGAGATAGGAGTTCGATCCTAGTAGGGTGTACTGAGGCTGGTTTTTCTTAAACGATTTTCCACTCTCCCTCCACGCAAATGCAAGTACACTTCTTCTAAATTAGTAGATATGTGTACAGCCCGAATGGGTAGTAATACTTGGTGCTAAAAAAATTAGTATGAGAATTTTTTTAAATTGCATTTTTACTTTTATGCAATTCACGTATCTTTTTTTTTAAACATGATGAGCATCAAATACCGTGCTCGAGTCTTCCTAACTATTAGAAATAAACGTGTGTATAAATATTAATGGGGCAGGGATTAGAGTGGTATAATTAAGTGAAAATGTAACCGCATTTTCATGGAGATAGCGTGGGAAACATTTTAGGAAAAAGCACCTTATTACACCTGTCTGGGATTAGATTCCCTACTTTTCCATTACTGTCCATAATCTGACAATATCAGACTGAAGCCTTTGTCTGTAAGCCTTCTGGTGAAGGGTGGCGTTCAAATTAATAAAAGATTATAAAACCAGATAAGATTCAATCAAATATACAGTAAAGTGAGCTTCCAGAAGAAGAAAAACCCTAATAGTTATAACTGCGTCGTAAGTAACTTTACACAGCGACTAAAAGGGTAATCACATTGATGGATTCTGCAAAACGTCTCATTCAAACAGATTTTCCATAATCACACTTTGATAACAGATACCCAAGGGACACTCTTCATCAATTCGCAAGTTCGCTTCAACTCATCCCCTTTAAGAGACCCTGTAAACAGAGAGCGTCAATAGACAAACCCTCAGTTTCTATTTTGTTTGGCTACTACTCAAATTACTTTCAAACCGATAATTCAATTCGCTCGGAAACAAAACTAAATTAAAGTTGTTTCAGTAAATTTCATGTAAAATGTGTTTGCTAGATTTTATCTCAGTTGGTTATTATACTTTTACTATGATTTATCCTCACGTATGCTCTCTAATCAAAACACCCATCAACCCCTTCTGCCCCCTTTATCTTCACCCCTTTCCCTCTAACACCCTTACAGTCCCAAACCCAAACACCCATTAACCCTCTTAGATACTCTCACTTTTTCCTTCTTAAACACCCATTCCCTTATTAGGACGCCCTCCCCTTTTTACCTCTCCCTCTCCTTACTCAACCTCATACACCCTAAATTAAACAACCATTCATCGCCTCAGACTACTTCTCTCCTAATTTTCCCCGTGCATCCTAACCCAAACACCCATTCATCCCCTCGGACAATCTCTCCTCTAGCTCCTTGCTCACCCCATAACCTCTAACCCAAACATCCATTCATCCCCTAGGACAATCTCCCTCTAGCTCCTTGCTCACCACATAACCTCTAACCCAAACACCCATTCATCCCCTCAGACTCCTTCCCCTTATTTTTTCCCAATCACCCCAACCCAAACACCCATTTAACCCCCCGGACAACCTACCCCTAACTCCTTTCTCTTTCCCATAACCTTAACCCTTCTACCTTAACCCCCCCTCACGCCCCATACACTCTAGATTGAACATCCATTCACCTTCTACCTAATCCCTTTCCCCTCCTCTCTCACTCTCATGTAGGCACACGATTTGCAAACTCGCTTAATCTAGGAAAGTGTGCCCATCCCTAGCGACTAGATAGCTACTTTTTTTACAACCCTTTCGAAATATACAACTGTGTACTAACTACACTAATGGGTTAAGCGTGAAGAAAGGCTATATTTAGGTAGGAAGTGTACCCACATTTGCGTGGGGAGAGAGAGTGGGTAACCATTTAGGGAAAAAAATCTCAGTACACCCTACTGGGATCGAATCCCGTCATTGTAAGTCTAGTTTATTGTGAGGGTGACGCCTTAGACCATGTGGCTACCAGATAAGAATTATTTAGTATTATTTATTTAATCTGACCTATGGCTAAGCACGCCAATACTCTACCCCTTTAGCTCGCTAAGATTTGTCCCGCGCTACAAGGGCCGTTCATCCCTCACATTTTAAGGCAGAGTCTGTGATGGACGTGTAAGATCGTCCACTACTTTATAACCACCAGAAACACAGTCACGACGTCTCAGAGCTAGTATTCATACTATCGCTTATAAAATAAATAATCATAACATATAGCAGAGAGGTTCCCAACTTGGGGTCCGCGAAGAGTCCTGCGGGAGTCCGTGAAACAAATCTAGAGTTTCAATTTATTTTTTATTTGTATTTTTATATAATATAAAGATATTTGCCATTTATAATTTGCTTAAACATCTGGGTTTTTTCTATTACTGTCCAATAAAATATATATTTTATTTTATTTATGACCACCTTTGTGGTCTAGTGAAGAGTTCCTGGCAACAGATGCTATTGTCCTGGGTTCGGGTTCAATCTTTGGCGCTTCCAGAACTCGTCTGTGAAGCAGTGGGTCTGGAATGGGGTCAAACTCTGCCTCGTGACGACAAACTAATAAAGAAGTATCATCTCCGGTTTAGAAAACTGAGAAAAAATGGCCGTAGGGTTTGTTGTGCTGACCACATACCCCCCTCTATCCACAAATGTTGGCACTATCATCGCTAACGGTGGCGGCCGCTCGGTTGGTATAACTCGATAGTGGGTTCACGTCATGTAGTTTTATTATATATATATATT
>CABFWO010008915.1:2994-14882 GCA_902155825.1 Timema genevievae | reverse complement strand
GGAAAAAATAAAACACTTCCTAACCATGGCGTATTTCCTGAACGTCTGTAACGCATTCCAGCGCTCCGGTAGGCGGCCCCCTTAAACAGTTTATTTTATGAAACAGCCTATCATTAATTATGTAATTTATATATTTTTAACTTGTTTATCTACAATTGTATGCCTTCAGCTTTATGTTCTTTACACACATTAAGAGGCGCACTAACCAGATTTTCTGTAATGCCTCTAGAATAGTAATGATAATGAATATCTCTAAACTTGAAATTAATATGTAAATTATAATAGTCTGTAATTTGTATTGTATGGTATTGAATTGTATTGTATTAACTAATTTATAATAATAACAAACTCTCTTTCACACGCGCGCGCGCGCACACACACACACACACACACACACACACACATAAAAGAAGGTGTGATTACGTCTCACATTCCTCAATCTCACGAATGGGCTTCCACACGAAGATTATTTGCGACTTTTCACTTAAAACCATCCAATTATAATTTCTTTAAATCGTTGGTTAGGGTATTCCATGAACAAGAAGCTGAAACAGTGAAATAATTTTAGTAATGATTGGAATTATGGAGAGGAATGAATAAAGTTGAGTTTTCTTGTGATCGAGTGTTGAAATTATTATTAGAGTTGAGTGAGTGTGTACGTGAAGAAAGGTATTGTGGGGAGTTGGAAGTCAATAGTTTCTTTATGATGGTTATTGAGTGTAGAGATCGTCTTTCTTTAAGTCGTAGCCAAGTTAGTCTCTTATAATATGGAGAAATATGATCACGTGACCGGAAGTATGTTTTTTGATCTATATACCCTTTTAACTTTTTTTAACAAATTAATCCTTTTGCCTTTTTGCCCATATTAGCTCGTTTACCCTTTTTACATTATTCGTATTTTTGGTACCTTAAGCACCATTTATCCAGTTTTTCCTTTTTTTCCCTTCTGGCCCTCATTACAATTTTTTTACCCTTTTCACCCCTTGTATCCCGTTCAGCCTTAACTACCATTTTCAGTATTTTCACAATTTTTGCATATTTGCATTTTTTTTTCTTTTTTATCCTTCGCTCTTTTTTCTTTTTGCACCATTTTACGTGGTCTTGCAATTTTTGCTCTATTTAACCCCTTTAAACACTTTACCTGTTTTATTTTTTACTAAATTAGTAATAAAAATAATATTAATATTAAGTTTCTCTTTTGAACCTTTTTGTCCTTTATAATTTTTTACTTTTTACTTATATCCATTTTACCATTTTCTCTCTTTTTACACTTGATTAGACCTTTTGAACCCTTTTAACATTTTTACCCACAAATATTTTCCCGGAAATGGCACAGCTAATAATTTTTTCTCATCACCATATTAACTAAAATTGTATAATGAACCATTAATTGTTCAAACTTTTATTCAATTTTTTAATTGTGTGCGTGCTTATATGCGGCGATACTAGCTCTTTTTTGGCTTCAATGTATGATCACTGGAACTAATAATCACACATTAAAATAATAATGACATTATATTAAAATAATTTTATGTGAGAATATATAGAATGAGATGTTAAAAGCTATGGAAATGTTAAAGAATGGCAAAGCTGTGGGCGTAGATGGGATCACAAGTGGGGACATGCTACTACTTTCCAAACTGTGTGAGTTGTCCAATGTGTGTGCTGGTATTTCGAATATTCCTAATAACTGGAATAAAGGTGTCATTGTTACTTTGTACAGAGGCAGAGCCAATGTAAGAATTATAGGACAATTAGATGGTCAAGTATTCCAGGCAAAGTTTTTGGGAGAGTTTTAACTGAGGGGGCGCGTGAAATAACTGCATTACTGGTATAATATCCGTTACATACGGGAGATGGCTTATAAAAGGTAAACTATCGCCATGTGTACAGACAACTATCTGGCCAACTATTAGAAAAATTAAGTAGCTTGCTTAGAAATTGGTACACAATTTGGTATTAGTGACTATTAAGTACAGACGCAGATAAGAAACTAGCAGTCCGTTTTCCTTCCTTATAATAGTATTGTCCACTTAATGATTTTGAAGCAAGCTCTACCTTAACTTGACGCACAAAGTATTCTAAACTAATTGGCAGAGTGTTCTTAGAGCCAAAAATGGTGAGCTAGACGTAACATACGTTACTGTTGTTAGTTTGTAGATCAAACGTGGAGTGGTAAGATCATCACGTCAATTAATGAGTTGGTATTTTTGATCCCAAGTGTGAACTTTGACTTGGCGATAACTCTGGCGAATGTCACAAAAGAAAACAAAAGAATCTCAGTGAAAGTGAAAAATGACGTCACAGATGTCATTTTAAAGATTCTTTCAAGGCAAGAGCTTATAATTAACAGACACACTAATCGAGGTATAAGCATAAGCATCAAACACTATCCTAAGCTTCGTGGTGAAACTAAATTGTTTGAAAACACAGTGATGAGGTAAGAAGTAGTGTGGCACGTCTGGAAAGGGGTGAGTGTCACAGAGAGTCATATGGCTAGAGTCAAGATAATCTTGTATGAATTCAGAGTACATACTTTTAATTGATGCTAAGTTTAACATTTTCTTTCGAGAGAGCTAAATATGGGTTGTGCAGCATTGTCTGATAATCCATCTGATAATGGGCTTCTTTGAACGGAAGTCGCACAACATACCGTCCAGTGTTGCCACGTGAATGAGTGGAGAGAAAAAATGGTCTTCTCAAACAAAATTTCTTATTTAGCTAGTCCTGATACATATAGTGGTTTTTCGGAGTGAAAATGGCAAAGAGGGAGTTGTGTCCATAATGATATGACCAAATAATGATCCAAACGCCACAGGCAAGTTAAAGCCGAGAGTAAGGCGATCATCAGTGAGTGCGTTGGCATAGAGGTCAGCTTCAATGAGAATGTCAATCGGACCAAGGATATCAAACGTGGGTACAACTAGAACAAAGTTTTTGAGTTTTTGTTTGATGTTAGGGTCAATGTATGTACATGGCAAATATTAAGTGATCTTGTCCAATATTGTAACTGGATGTGAACAAGCTAAAACAATGCCATTACCTGAGGAAAGATGTATGTGTTACATTACAAATATAAATGCCATTTATGTCTTGTGGAAGATAGGACCAAGTTACATTAAACAGCTAAGCACACCAAACAGTAATAAAGCTACACTACCTTACAGAATCTAGAACACCTTGCACTAATTGTGGAGGACCAAGGCAAGTATTGAGTTGGACAAGAGTACTTGTTAATAGCACTATGATCTTTTGTTGGCTTGTAAGACCAATAAATGGAATAGGTGGAATAGTATCCCCTGAATGATTTCGATAAAGATATTCTGTTGGCTGCTAATATCAATAAATAGAATAGGTAGGGTAGTATTCTCTGAGTGGTTTGGATGGGGGGACTCTGTTGGCTGGTAAGCGTCATAATCTTTAGATGATTGTGGATGAGTGTAAGCGGTCAAGTGAAGCAACGTATGGTGTCTTTTGCTACAGTATGTTTGAAGGTCCACGAGGATTTACAGGCTATTGAGGTGTGGGCATTTCCAAGACAATTGGAACAAACTTTTTTTTAGAACGTTCAAAGTCAAGCCATTCTTGAGAATCCTTATTTTGAAATGGAGTTTTCTGATATACTGTGAATGCCTTGGTGGCAAAATACACAATTTTCTGGGGTTGAGACCACGCCAGTCAATAAGGCAGTAGGTCTAGTGGTCAGTTGAGTATATCGAGGTCTTGAATTATATATCTGAGGCTTTAAAATGACATGTGTATTTTGAGAGGTTTGTGAATCTTGTAGTAAATCTGGATACTGCTGTATTTTCTAAAGCTGGCATTTTGTTTCTAATTACAAAATTAGCTTAAGTGCATTTGGCATACTTTAATTAAACCCATGAACATCTTCAAACAGCTTCCACATTCCGTGGTCCAACTTTCATGGAAGAGAGGCGTTTAATAGCGTTTCCTTTGTAGGGAAACCAGAGGTTGGCTAATTTCGGAGTAATTAGCCAAGAAATATCTTAGACTGTCTAGAGAACCGTGAGAAATATTGGGAAGGTCCAAAATCTTGTCAGGGTGGATAGAAACAAGTCACCGCACCTGATGATATCTTTTTTTTTAATTAGGTTCCAGGCAATTGAGTAATTTACATTAGAATTAGGGATTAAGGTCCAGGCAATTGAGTTATTTACATTAGAATCAGGAATGACCTTCAGCACACCACCTTGGAGAGAACTTAAAAAATATTTAAATTTATCTACAGGAGTTAGCGACATATATTTGAGGATTGTGGTCTCAAGCAAATTAATTAGAAACGCAATAATTGAAACATTTTGTATGCTATTATTATTTCAATGTTTCCATGACCCCAATCTTACCTAGGGGCATCCTTTACTAGCTATATTTATGACCTTACAAGTAACAGAAAGCTATATTTTATTGTATTTTGAACATAATTAATAAGAAATTTAAGAAATTCTCTTAACAATATTAAATTTGGTAATTTAAAGACTATAATACCAGAGTAAAATATAATATGTAGACATATATAAATATATTATACAAACAAAAGCATTTTAGTATTTTTGAAAAAAAATGTTGAAGTAATATTGTAACATAAAATAAAATATTAATTTATGCTCTGGAATGGATATGATATCTGAATTTATTTAGTTTATCTTTTCTGAAATTGTGAATTAAATACTGGCTGGCTAATGAAATATAAATATATATATAATTTATATATAATTATATAATTAATTTATATATAATTATTTATAGATGAAGATTTGGCTCTATTTCACAAAAAAATGTCCATTTTAAAGTAGCACAAATGTAGGAAATTTTAGTTCCTCTCCAGACTCTCAGATTTCTATTGATACAATTATTATATACAACTTTTTAATATGGTTGCTTAAAGAACAGCACAGATTTGGTTCCATATTTTAAATACGCATGAAAAGAAAGACCCTTCTGATTCAAACAATGGTTCAAATATCTCCTACTAAAGCAAAATTTAAAAAAAAATTATTTTATTCAAGTCCAAAAAAATTATTATTATATCATAACAAAGGTAAAGGGGTTGGTCATGAAATAGGGATATTAACAATATTTGATTAAAGATTCAAATAGTAAAAGTTATTATATTTGTTTTAGTGAATGACTTGCATATAGAAATCATATTCTGAGAACTGAAAAATGACACCTGGACACGGGAATCGAACCCGGGACTTTCGTCTTAGTACGCCAATGCTCTAACCACTGAGCTTTCCAGAGGTTACAAATTTGTTATTTTATTAAAATCACGTGCTATCAGATAACGCAGCCACCTTCGACTAGTTAGTTGGCTTATTGCTGCCACTTGTATAGTTATAATTACCGAGTGTACACAATAAGTTTGGTTAAAATCCGTGAATTGGCTCAAAATGCATTTTGCTCTAATGCACAAATCAGATGTATTTATATAAAGCCTGAGATATACTCGTAATTTATTGACATGATTTATAAAGCTTGCGCAGTAAAATCACACAGAGCAAATAACAAGGTTTTCAAAACATGAGCTTATTTTTATATTTATGGATTAAATAGCCAAGCTATTATATTTGTTGATTACAGCTATATCCGCATTTAAATATCATTTTCTTTAAATTTAAAAATAACACCTGGACATGGAAACTAATCCTATGACCTTTGGCTTAGTACAGCAATGCTCTAACAAATGAGATGTCCAAAAGAAATTAGATGTTCCAAATTTTCCAAAGCTACTAACAGCAATTGTTTTAATTTCATACTTTACTTAGTAAATTTCTATGAATAAACGTATAAATATTTCAATATGATCATTTTAATATTTTATAAACTACTAAAAATTAACTAATATACACGAAAACGGCATTTTTAAGTAGCAATTTGTTTCTATTTATTTACTTTTTATTTTACTGTGCTAATGTTTTAAAAGTATTTTGAATTAATGATGTATTAGTTTTGAACCATTAGATGTTTAATTTTTGCCTTTTTACCTTTCACCAAGGTCACAGGTCCTGTAAAGAAAAAGAAGATCTCCTAGTCTGAAGCTCGCCTTGTCTTATTCTCTTCACGTTCTTAATTTGCTCTGCTGGCGAAGTTGCCATTCGGAAAATAAGTATTAGCCTTACGCACTGAGGCTATTTTTTCCGAAATGTCTTCATACTCTTTATACACGTTAATGAGAGTACATTTAAATTAAAATTCTCCTCCCCTTTTAATCAGCTTTATTCTACATATAATCATATAGTAATAGAAAAAAGGGACTTTAAATTAATTAAAAATGTGTATACTTTTATTGTACACTGGCTTAGAGTAAAAATGCGTCTGCTGTTAATTGGCTCTCTTTATATAATAATTATGTATTTGTACTGTCTAACAATATGGCCGGGCTATTTAACTACACTAGTTGAGTTGGTTAAGAATAAGGAAGATATGTTTAGAGGGAATATACCTGGATTAGTGTAGAGGGAGAGTGGAAAATAAGTTAATTAAAAATACTCAGTACACACGTCCGGGATTCACACCCCAGTCCCCCGTCACAGGTAAGCGATAATAGATGGTAATGCCCTTTAGTTGTCTACTCAACACCTAGGATCTGTATTATATACATAATTGTTTTCAGTCGGTGTGCCATGAGCTTATAGGTTCTTAAATACCCGTCTGCTTATTGAACTCAATTTATAAACTGCCTCTGTGATTTAGTGGTAAGAGTTCCTGGCTACAGATACAGAGGTCCCAGGTTTGATTCCTGGCACTCCCAAAATATATCTGTGAAGCAGTAGGTCAGGAACGAGGTGAAACTCAACCTCGTGAGGACAAGTGAAGAGTTCAATAAAGAGGTAGGTAGTGGCTCCAGTTTAGAAAATTGAGACTAACGTCTGGAGCGTTCTTTGTGCTGACCACATGACACCCTATATCCCCAAAGGTTAGCACTCTTGTTGCTAAAGGTGGTGGCCACTCAGTCTGTATATCTCGCTTGGGAGCTCTCACTATAGAGTTTTTTAATTATGTAATAAGGGCCTACCTACTTTGGTGGCCACATGGCTTAAGGCATCGTTTACACAATAGACTTGACTGCCGATGAGGTGGAGATTGGGGTTTAGATCCTAGTCGGGTGGACTGAGGGTTATTTTACCTAAATAGTTTTCTACTTTCGCTCCATGTAAATGTGGGTACACTTCCTTTAAATGCAACACTTCTCATTCTGAGCTCGTTAGTGTAATTATAACATTTGGATATAACCTGAGCAGGTAGTAGGATTCGGTGCTTAAAATAAATAAATGGTACGAATATCTCACAAACTTTCTTATATTGTGTATTACAAAGTAGATTAAAAGAAAATTTTCAAAAATATAAATATTTTTTATAAATTACTCTTAAATAAGTTTCACTCATTAAAACAAACACATTATCTTGTTAGTCACACTAATACCTTTATATATTAATTTTAAAAGAATTGCTCAGATATGCTTAGTAAAATTCAAATTTTCAAAATAAATTATTCGTAAATTATCCTAAAATTATTTGTTATTTCTAAAAATAAAAAGGTTTTCTTATGTATTAGGAAAAAACTACTCACTGATTCCCATTCTGAATTCATTATTCAATGTCAATTTCCAAAACCTTCAAATTTTCTATAAAATGTTGTAAGTAAACTATCTTCAAATTAATTCATTTTAGATCAATACATTATAAACTATAATATTCCGATACAAATTTTGAACCAAATTACTAACTCAACTTTTTTAGCTATTCAAATTTAAAAAAAATCATCAGTAAACTACCTATCAACAAACTTTTAACCCCAAAACAAGTATACAGCTTTATTTGTCATGTTCATGTCAAACACTCCCCAAATATAGCCTATATTAAGAAAAATCTAAATATCCATTTTCAAAATAATTCAAATTTTAAAAAATCACTCCTCAGTAAAGAACCTTTCACCGAATTTTAACCCAAAACAAAGTAAACAGGGTTATTTGTCATGTGAAACGTGGGGCTCAAAATATGGAGATACGGCCCCATGCTGGGCGCCAATTATCGAGATACGGTTGCGCGTTGGGTGCCAATTAAATAGATACCATTTAGTTAGCTGAGAATTGCCCCGTGATCGAGCACTAATTAAAACGGTACGGTATTATTATTGTGAAATAATTGGTATTTATAGCCCCGTGATCGAGCGCTAATTATTATGATACGGTTTTAAAATCTGATATTTTCATTGAATAAATAAGACTTTTAATGTTTCACACGATTTATTAAAGTAATTTTAGCTTCGGCACTGAAGATATAATTTTATATGATACAGCTTAGTAGAACAACAGATTATTTCTCTGTAACATTACACGTTCCGTGTTTTGAGTACCGTGCTGTGCAGATTTATTTGACTACTCTTATCATTTTCCTAAAAGAACTGCTTTAACGAGCCGCGTGATGAATCGACTTATTGATTCATACGTACAAAAAACTTATATATGACCTACCCCTTGCCCCTTGGACCTCTCGTGACCAATGTCAAAACCAACTAATATAAAGAGTTCTGGCGACAGGTGTTGTGAAAACAAGCTTCCTATTGGATGGACGGAGCTAGCTTCACTTGCTTTTTTGGCAAACACTAAGGAGTTAATTTTTGAAAGAAAATACATAAGTTTTAATGGTGCAATTCTTCGACATTATTTCTGAAAAGCGCGTGATTCTCCATGGATGAAGTCTTAAAAGGACATTTTACATACAGTTTATTAAAAAAAATACCTTCATCAATGATTTTTTTTACATATATGAGAGGGGTCTAACTCAGTATCATTACAACATGTGATGAGCTCTAAATGATGTTCGGTAAAAGGCAGCAAGCATATCCGAAAGATCCACCCCACCCATATGAGTATTATAAAGTTTTACAATTTCAGGGCAGGGTATATCAACTTCCATCTTTGTTTCCTTGCTATAACGTTTCGCTGTAGATATAGGCTGTGAATCCACATAAAATCTTCCCAAGAAGACAGCAGGATTATCGTAACATTTGACGGCATCTAACACATTACATCATCAGTCATTTGATGATAGCTTCCTCTACCTTGCCGGGATAATTCTTTGTCGGGTTTGAGTGGACAGTCTCTTAGATGATTTGATCATATTGTACCAAGCCTCAGAATTCCTAGCTCATGGCGTAAAAAATGTATCAGTTCAAAGGAAGCATTATTGAAGTATACTACAGAACAGGCTGCAGTGAAGATTGATTTGAAAAGTGAGAGTAATATTTTTTCTGCCATTCCTAAACCGTCTTCCTCTTCGCTGAGCAGAATGCTCCTGAAAACGTCCTCTCCTTCATACAGAAGAAAATCATAAACAGATACACCTGACCTCCCAAACATTTTGAAACCCTCTCTTATAGGCTTAGTTTTAACAAACCGGCAACGTGAACCTCCTCTGTTCTCTTTATATGGAATCATAATTTCATCAACAGAATTTCTTTTTTCCATTTAAATAGACTTCTAATGGGGCCTAAGAGTGGTCTGACTTTGATATATATATCCTCATTTAAATCATCATTGTTAACAAAATGAATAAACCTTCTCAATGATTTGTATTATTTTAGTGGAATGATATTAGCAGCCTGGTCAACATAGGGTCTGAAAAATTCATCTTGAGTTGTTGTAGTGGAGGGCTGATTTCGTCAAGAGCAGTAAAGCTGTTGTTGTGTACCTCAACGGCTTTTATAAATACTTCTTCACTCCATCTAAAAACGTAATGAAAATACAGTCACCAATTAAACACTATAGAGATAACATATTTTATATCACGACAGTGTAATCTGAGTACTAGGCCAATATTAGTAGTTAGTACCTGAATTCTGGTTTCGGTTGGGTCCTACGTTGTCTAGGATGACCGGTGCCACTTTGCTGTTGATGTGTAGTAGCATTTCACAATACCAATTCTTGATGAGTTTCAGCTAGGACTTCGGGTCTGGGTTCTGTTAATTCAAGTGTATTAGTAGCTATACCATTATAAAGCATTGATTCAAAGTTGTATTTGAAACAATTTCACTCTAATCAAAATATGGTCTAGTATGACTTCCATAAAATGTGATTTCTTCACCTTCATCATCGTCTTTTATTTCAGAATCTTCCTCTGATGCTGGTATTAGAGCCAGAATCTTTCGATTTCATTGACAGATATAGATCTCTGTTGACAAACAATAGAATTCCTTTTATATCATATATACATACATATATAACAATATATCTAAAATTTAAATTAATTCTTAGTAAACATTATTTTTAATGTTCTTTGAAACATAAACAGCTAATTATATAATTATTTAAATGATCTAAAGGCCCAAAGAATTGTTCAAATCAATGTTCTCACTATAATGTAATACACTTGCTAGACTTGCCATTGTATCTTCTGAGATACTAAATATTTGATAATAATATATAAACCATATCAAATCAGATATAAAAATATTTTACACTAAATATAATTTTGAATTCGTTATATTATATTATGTATTTATATTATTGCTACGTAAGCTACACAAAAAAAATTATTCAAATTAGATCTGCATGGATTATTCAGGTGGACAGCCATGAAGACTGTCTATTAATATTTCTCGAGTTCCTAGTAGTTTATTAAATGTTGGCTAGATGACAGCACCTCCTGATTTCTATCGGATAATGTGTAGAAAGAGATACAGTGACATTAGTTGGCAAAAAAAACTCTTTGATTTTGAAGAAAATAAAACAAAACTATGTAATCAATAAGATACATTGCCAAGATAAGGGTAGCTTTTAAAAAAATTGGTAAAAAAACACGGTGTGTGTCCAAATGGTATTTAAAGCCGCTCCTACCAAACAGTTTTGTTTTACAATTTCAAGTTGTCATTAGTTTGAAGAATTTCCCCTGTGCTGGTGAAAATGTGGCTTGGAGCTTAAGCTTGCCTGCGAATATGAGTCATCCTACCCTCGCTCACGAGATATATGGTGGTTTTAAAGATCGAAATATATAAAAGTGGATCAATTACAGAGTTCTTACAGCGTGGCAGTATTTGAACTGCAGGGCAAAATAGAGCTTTCCTCTGAGTCGTCTGCAACTCTTGTGAGCCAGTTCAGGTATATTTCAACAGTTTAGGAGGGGATCATTTATAATAATTACTAATTTGTAGCACAATTTGGCCGATGACCCATCCATAACATGTACGATTCCCTTTAAGATCATCAGCTATTTGATAACGCAGCTCCCTTCGAATTTGGAGGGCTTAATGCTGCCAGAAGTACATTGAAAACTGTACGAATACTCATATCAGGGTGGCTTAAATAGCCAAGATAGTATATTGGTTAATTACCGATACAGCCAAATCCCACATCTAAATAAATATATCTAAAGTGAAAGATGATACGGGTAGAGTCCTAGAAAGCTCAGTTGTTGTAGCAATGACATATCAAGTCAAAGGTCCTGGGTTCGATTCTCGTGTTCAAGTGTCATTTTTTAATTTAGAGGACATTATTATATCGTTTAACCCACAGAAGCATGTTTAAAAACTTAAGATAAACCATTAACAAAATGAATTGCTATTATTATTATTATTATTATTATTATTATTATTATTATTATTATTACTATTACTATTATTGTATATAGGCACGCCGACACATGTAGGTCATTAGCACATTAAAAAAAATAGGATATTAATTAAAATCCCCGTATATAAAACATTAGAGGTAATACACATGCTAAAAAAATGTTAATGTATACAATATTTTAAATAAACAAATCAAAGATACTACAATTTTAATAAAGCAAAAAGACTACAAATAAATACATAGCAAAATCCCCATAGGGGAAAACAAATAGACATAATACATCTGCTGAAGAAATCA
>CABFWO010008914.1:0-14886 GCA_902155825.1 Timema genevievae | reverse complement strand
ACGCCCGCCAAAGAATGCGTCCCTGGGACTGAGGGGCTCCTTGCTGTACACCTCGTGCTGGAGTACAAATTGTTTCAAGTCCTTGTTTGTGCGTTTCATCGCATTAAACGTACACTCCCACATCTCTACGGCCGTGTACCCGGCATTCTTAAACTTTTCCACGCAAGCCATGGTCGCTTCATAGCGCGTCTCCATGGTTTCGTGGGGGCTGTTTTTGATAGGGGTGGTCCTGTCGGGATAACAGAGAGGGCACCCGTGCCAATAACAGCCCCAAAACTTGAAGACGGTGGTGGTATCTCCAGCTTTAACAACGCCGTCTACACGTCGCCCTAACACATATTCCTCACGGCCATTACCCGCATGAAGGATAGAGACACCGCTTAGGTGGGCCTCCGAGCAGAACCATTGTACGGCGACGTGGGACTGTTGGTCTGCACACCGGTAGCCACCGTTAGGGATAATACCGATAGTATTCTCCTTATGATGACTACGGCGGTAAACCAACATGGCCGCTCCAGCGATAGTACACACCTCTCTAAAAGGATCCACCTTTGCTTTTTCAATAAGCATTTCTTTAAACTTTGGGCAGGCCTTCCGTAGGATCTCTACGTCTTTCACGCAATACATTTCCAACTCGCGGTTAAAATCAAAGACATAATTTTCTTCGACCAACGCGTCATACCACTTATCAAAGTGCTCCTTCCCCTCAACTGACATCTCACCGATGCCGTAGTCCTCCTTTGGCGTCAAGGGACCCCTATACCCCGCGTTTTCTTTTTTATTAAAAAATGGGGGAAATCTCCCTTGGCCAAAGACTCGTCCAGGCCAAATGTTTTTGGCATCTTGGACAACGACATCGGGAGAATGTTCAGCGAGTCAATAAAGTGGAGTGGGCCGTATCGCATGGACATGATTTTCCCACCGTTCATTATAAGCTCTGGAGTCCATTTTTTAACCTCCATCATGTATTTTAAAATAAAATTCCCATCATAGAATTTTGCATTATGGCCAAGGAGGCTGATATCCTTAAATTTTGTTTCTTTAATTTGCTCTATAAATCCGAAAAATTGGGCCATTGTGGTATCACCCTTGAATATGCGAGTCCTATCGCCCCCACATTCAGTGCAATGATGGTAATTTGCATCTATATGAAGGCAGGCCTTGCAACATGTCTCCGCGACACATAGGTTAGGTTCGTGCAAGTACGTGTTGACCGCACCTTTAAGAAGAGTTTCTTGTCTGCATTCGAAATCATAGAATAGAAACATGAAATTGCTCTTTTCCAGTAACGGCTTGGATGGGGCTTGCTTCATATAGCAGAAATGACCAAAAGGACTATGGGTCTTGCATACTCTACAAAAAGTCTCATAACACCTAAGTGAATAATTTGACTTTTCCAAATTGAAAAATTGCCCGCATACCTCACAAACCTTTTTAACATCACAGATCGACATGTGACCTCTGCAAAAACCGGGACGTTTATGGTTATCAAAACATGTCTGGTTTGTGAACCAACGCCCACAGTCTTTACAGCTCACAGTTCGACCTCTACTGCAGACCGCTTTAGCGTAGAACTTTTTGCATGCGGACTCGCACTTGTGCTCGTTCTTTGTGTTGAACGGCACACGGCACTCACGGCAAAAGTACGAGCACTTAAATGCGGCTGTCAAGGATGTTATGACGTCAACATGGTTTTGCTTATCGTCGTGAAAATACAAATCAAGGTAGCCCTTAAAGGAATGTTCTGTAGGAGTAGGCCCCTCATATAGGACCTGTCTCCCCCGACGTTCCCTGAACACCGTGATTTTGTATCCGGAGAGGTATGTTTGAAATTGTTTCAGCTCGGTTATTCCACCACCTTTCAGAAGATTCACACGGGTATCACAGCATAAATCTTCTGCTTTGTATTTTTGAATAAGATGACCCCATTTTATTTGTCTAAAGGTGTTCACGTCCATGCATCCTGGTTCTCTTTTAACGTCACACACAGCTTTGGCGACAACCAATGCACGGGCAAGACAAATTGTGTCGCCATTTCGAATCGTAATGATTCCTTTGCTATTATGGCTATATGTGCTAGCTGGAGAGAGTTTATCACATTTATGATTACCCCTCCCACGAGGCTCCTTAAAATGGCTGAGTTTAACGTACATTGGTGCCGTACTCAAGAACAAGCTATTACCCTGCAACACGCGACTTACGTTATCGAGCTAGAGCGTCTAACTGATCCGCCCTCCTAAATGAGACGTATACAGGATTCAAAGTAGAGTCCGTTCTGTTCAAAAGTAAGCCGACATGATCATCAGCCCTAACACCATGGTCCTGCAGCCGATCGAGCAAATTAGTAATTTGTTCTTCAAATCCAGCTTAATGCGTCACGACCGCTTGCTGGAGCACCAAGATGTACGGTAATTTCTCTACCCGTATAAAAGAAACGCCTCAATTGTTTTATTCTCTCCTCGACGATTCGAAGAGAGATACCATTCGACAATGCTCCACCAACATGATTAATCGGGCCAACAATTCCTGTTTGTGGTGCTGACGACGGCCCAGCTACCACCATATCCACACCTTGAAGAGGGGCGGTTATTCCCGTCTGCTTCACCCCTACACCACCGGCTTGCGGAAAGACGTCTGGAGGTGGCAAAGCTCCCGCCGGTCGAATGGGGGCTGCGGAGTTTGGGATCTAGACCACGTCTTCCCCCCGGGTCGGGCAGGATTCTCCGTTTTTTGTTTGAACTAAAACACAATAGTTTGAATTCAAACACAAGTCAAACTAAGTTCAAAGTAAGCAATTGAAACAATATTCTTCCAACCAAAGTCAATTAAAAAATTCATTCTTTGCACTTTTTAAATCAATCACATTATCATATAAGGTAGCAGAAAAATAACCATTTTATTTATAGTTTGTCCTCGGATTGAACAGCATGCGTATACAATATTAAAACGAATCCTCCAGTTGCTCTAACTACCCAATTTAAAATACACTTGTTTGGGACATTTCATTTATTTTATGGTTGGTTCTATTTGAAAAGTGTTTTTACCTATTAGTATTTTATTATAGAGGTTTACCAAACAATCTGCTCATTATATGCTCTTTCTTCTTATAATATTAATAATATATTACACATAAATTTTTATATTATTTTAACGTAAAATAATAATCTCACCTATAGATGCATCAATCGCATCCAGAGCGGAAAAAATGTCCATTATAGGATCGTGTGGCACTGTGGGTGGTAGTGATGGAGGTGATACCGTCGCAGACACCTGATGTTGAGGAGACAACATATATTGGTCCCATGCATCTGAAACAAACATAACTTTGTATTATAATTTTTAACGTAAGTGATAGCCATTAATAATCATACAAAAACTACCAATTAATATGAATATTCATTCTCACAATAATAGCTATTCTGCCGGGACTCGAACCCGCGACACCTAGATCAAGAGGTAGGCATTCTACCAACTGCGCCAAAATGTCATACAATAATATTGCAACAAGGAAATAACCTTAAATCAATATAATATTCACCGTTTAGAATTTACTGATAGTCCCAATTTTATTCATAAAGTTAAGCACATTATTCATATTTCAAAACAATTTTGCATGGTGCTCTTTTTTGTTTGGTTTTTAAAAGCTAATTATTCTTCTTTACAAATCTGGTCTTTCACTAGTCAGCAATTACCAACCGTTAGCGGTTAATTCCTCCATGTAGACACCGAAGGCCATCAGATCCGCGGATGTCTGTGGATCTCCCCACAGCTAATTCTCTAGAAAATACAACACAACAGCTTAGTTTGATATTCATTATAGCTTAAATTAAAAATAGTAAACAGATTATCTACGTGATATAATAGTAAGGTAAAATAATCTCCAGAGTATTATGTGAATCTGAGACATTCAACAGCGTTAGCTCCTCAAATAATTTTATAGTTTGTAATAAATATATTAAATAAACTACTCTTAAATAAAAATTACATTATTTAATTTATTATAACCACTCTTGTTTATACGATTTTTAAATAATATTCATCCAATAGTAAACTACCAACAAAATTAATTACCATTTAACTATAGCTACGAATCAGGTTTTTTCAATAAACTACCCTTAATTATAATAAACATTTTTTAGGGATAACTTTATCCAAATTTCATAAAAAGTGGCTGCTTAGACACCTTCAAAATTATCTATAGTTTTAATTCCTATATACCTATTATAAACTAATAAAATTAGACAACTCTGCATGGGTTTATTGTAATTTTTAAATAAATTAAATGTATGCACTTTGATTTAACAACAAAAATTAATGAGCGTGCTTGTTAGAAAAGTACATTTACTCACCCAGATCCATCAGCGAAGCGTAATCACTCATCCTAGGTTACGTGTTTAATACTCAAAGACAAGTTATACAATGAAAGTATTTCAAAACAGGTGCTGGTATTTATAGCTGCTACCAGATAGGGTTGCGACAGAGCAATGACGTCACCAGGGAAAACCCATTGCAACATAGAAGGGGCGGATTGCGACATCATTATCTATTCTTGTCTCGACTTGTCTTGCCGACCCACCAAATTGGCGCCGGGTTGCGACAGAGCGATGACGTCATAGGGAAAACCCATTGCCGGGGTCAATGACCTAGCTCGCGGTTCAAGGTCACGATCTATTCCTGTCTCTACTCGTCTGGTTGAGCCGGCAAGCTGGCGCCGGTCATCAGGGAAGACCCATTGCGACATCACTCAAGGTCACGATCTATTCTTGTATCGACTCGTCTTGCCGACCCGCCAAACTGGCGCCGGGTTGCGACAGAGCGATGACGTCATCGGGAAAGCCCATTGCCGGGGGAGAGTTGCCAGGGTCAATGACCTAGCTCACGGTTTCAAGGTCACGATCTATTCCTGTCTCGACTCGTCTAGTCGAGCCGCTAACCTGGCGCCACTCATAAGGGGAAACCCATTGCCGTGGGGAGAGGTTGCCACACCGATGAGGGGGGAAGCGGGTGTATGGATCACGACATCGTGATCTATTCTTGTCTTGTCGACCCGCCAAATTGGCGCCGGGTTGCGACACCGGGCAAACCCATTACCAAATAAGAGGGTTGCGACACCGGGAAAACCCATTACTACATGGGGTGGGGGAGAGGTTGCGACATCATTCAAGGTCATGATCTATTCCTGTCTTGTCAAGCCGCCAAATTGGCGCCGGGTTGCGACAGAGCAATGACGTCATCGGGAAAACCCATTGCCCGGGGGAGGGAGGGGGAAGCCAACAGCCAATCAGCGTCGGGGTCAAAGGTCAAACTGATCTATCTGGGCCAGAACACTACTTACAGTACTTGAAATTATTTTTTTAGAGCCATTATGTTTACTATTGTATCAGCAGTTGAGATATTATTATATGCCCCCACCCCCACCAACTGCAAATCCTGGGTGTGAAGAAGAATGTGTAAACACAGGCCTGTTAACCAGTGGTGTACACAGTTACAGAGGATAGTCAGATGATCATCTTTTGGTACAAATTAGCTCGAATATTACCATTTGCATCTTTTGAAATTAAAAAATTTCCCGGGGAAGGAACCCCTGGAACCCCACTTTTTAGGGGGTATCGTTGATTCTCTATCTTTCTTATCCCCCTATTTCAAATTAAATTTCCAAATATTACAGTAATTGAAATATATAATGCTGCAATAAAGAAAATTATTATGTAAAAAGCCCCCCCTCAGCTTAAAATATTGGGTGCGCCCCTGAGTACAATTGCAATCGAAAGCTATCTGAAGAAAAAGTTGGGGCGTGGGGTATGTATTACTGCTAGAGCCTCGTACGCACTTGATGTTTGGATTTGGATTACCAGAGAAATCTCTCTCACTACAAAAAAAACACAAATCATTTGAACGGTTTTATAAGTTAGTCTACATATTATTACTTATTGCTTCTTAAATGTTAAAAATGTATTAAATTATTTTGTCAGCTGTTTCGTTGATTAATATTTTAATGAAAACTATTATTTTTTGTTAATAATTAACGTCAGAATGGCCAACTGCGTGTAACTTATGAAAATACGAACAGGTTTAGGTCTACAGAATATATTATTCGTGCTATTTCTTCAGATGTTATACTTTTACTATTTCAAGCACTTCTATTAAAACTACTAATTAATCAACATAATTATTATTCAGAATGCCATTGAACTGATTAGATATACTTGCCCACCTAGGGCTTGGTTGTAAATATAATGATAGTTTTTTTTTAATTACAATAAAAATTTATTATTTGTGTTGCAGGCTTAACATATAAGCAGGGAGATTCTACTAGGCCTCAGGCTCATTCACAGGAGTGCATCAGGTCAACCTTGTTTTAGTTCTTCTCCTGGTCCCAAAATAAATGCTGAGAGTTTCACCCTGCATGAAATCTCCTCCAACAAGTGCAAGTGCAAGTGAAGGGACACAGCCTAAATTATCTTCCACAGGTACTCGTAATTTTGCTCGGATTGGAGAGAGTCCATGCCACCTACCAATTGCAAGTGCTTATGTGGTTTCTGGTAAGAAATTTCAATTTCAAACAAAGTGGTTTACCAGATTCCCATGGCTTCATTTTGACAATGCATGCAATGGAGTTTTGTGTTATCCTTGCTGCAAAGCCGTGAATTTGAACTTAATTCCAGACAAATTAAAAAAAGTGGCATTAGTTTCGGATTTGTTAAGTGGAAAGGGAATTGTGAAATGGAATAAAGTTGTAGAAAAGTTCACCGTTCATATGAATAGCCCTATTCATAAAGAAGATTTAACAAAACTTGGAGGGTTAAAATTAGTAGCAGTCAATGCTCAACTGTCATCACTAGCCAAACAACCGCAAGCAAATGCTAGAGTAGCATTGAAATCCATAATGGAATCAATAAAATATCTTGCCCACCAAGGATTAACTCTTCGTGGACACATAACAGAGAGTGGGTATTTGTTTGAACTAAATGAACTGAGGAAGAACGATATTCTAGAACTAAAAGAATTTTGGTTACGAAAAAAGAATTATTGCTCTGATACAATTCAAAATGAGATTCTTGAATACATAGCTCACACAATTCTACGTGAATTAATAGGAGAAGTACATGAAAGCAAAATTTTCAGCTTGATTGTTGATGGTACGACTGATATGAGTGGACACGAACAGGTATCATTATGTGTCAGAATACTGAATAAATATGAACCCGAAGAGTTGTTCCTTGGTTTGTATGAATGTGTCAGTAAAACTGGCAAAAGTGTATCAGACCTCATTCTCAATATGCTGTTACGCTGTGGACTCTCCACAGAAAACCTCAGAGGGAAATGCTACGACGGTGGCTCTAACATGAGATCTCTCTGCAAGGGTGTTTAAGCAATAATGAAAGAGAAGCAGCCTCTTGCACTCTTTGTTCGCTGCGGAAGCCATAGCCTCAACCTAGCTCTTCAGGATAAGACAAAATCCATCCCCCTAATACGAGATGTACTATCTTGGACGAATGATGTGGGTGTGATGATAAGGGATTCGCCCAAAAGAATGGCATCTTTTGAAGACATAAAGGCATCTGAAGCTATGTATGGTTGCCCACGCCCTCTTTGCCCAACCAGGTGGACTGTGAGATGCATTGCTATTTACACCATTTTGAATAATTATTCATTTGTTCTTTCATTTCTTGAGGAGTTGGCAATGTCTAAGGATGAGTGTGCTGCCAAAGCCCGCGGGTAACATGTTTCCTTTTTAAAAGGGTCTGTATATTTTTCACTTCTTGTTTGCCTCAATATTTTCGAACAAACAGAAAAACTAAGTCTAATACTGCAAAGATCATAACTTACACTTACTGGAGCGAAAGAAGCCGTAAGTACTGTACTTGAAGATCTCAAGACAAAGAGGAATGAACAAGAGTTCGAAAATTCGTGGTCACAGATGCTGAATAAAGTGGAAGAGTTTGATCTTGAACCACTTTCTTTGCCCCGTGTTCGTCGTGTTCCTAGAAGACTCAAACACAATGAAACACAAACAGGAGGTCACACATGGGTAAGTCCCAAAGATAATGAAGTTGTTATACTATGAAACCTTGGACACAATCTGTGGAGAAATTGAGTACCGGTTTGACCAACCAGATTTTCAAGAGTACTGCATATTGGAGGAAATCTTACTCTCTAAGTCAAATGAATTTACTAAACCCATGATGAGAGTTTTGAACAAAAGAGGTATTTGCCCAAAAGAGCTGAAAACTGAGCTGACGATATGTAGCAAAATCATTCAGTTTTCTAGCATCTTCAGCACGTCCACTGAATTTCAAGACCTGCACGAAGAAACACTAAGTTTATGTTCTCACACTGAAGAGTTTTTGAAAACTCTGATAGTGATACCAGCTACATCAGCTACTGTAGAAAGAATTTTTTCAATGCTTAGCCGCATAAAAAAACTATCTTCGCTTTACGATGAAGCAACGTAGACTAAATCACCTGTGTCTGCTTAATGCATACCCTGAGAGGCTCTACAAACTTAACATTGCGAAACTAGTTTGTGGTTTTATAGCTAATAGCGAATATAGTACAAAGGTGTTTGGAAACGTACTTTAATTTTGTTGTTTTTAATCATTTTGAGCTGAGCCGCATCATATATATTTTTTCTTAATTAATTTTGTGTGTATTCATTCTAATGTTTAGCATGCCCATAATTAATGAGGAAAAAGCACATTTGGACTGTTAAATATTACATTTTCTTGGTCTTTTTTAAATCAAAAAATGTTATTCCTTATAACAGCCCATGATTATATTACCCCCCCCCTAAATAAAAACGTTCCTGCGCCACTGGTCAGGAACAGGTTGTGAATGTGAGGTCAGAAGAGCATTGACAAAGGAGCCGGTTGGGATTTCGCAACCCATCCCTATCATAAAATAATATATTCATATACATTTTTTTTTAATTAGCATTTTGAAAATAGCGATTTCTTGATATTGTTCGTTTAATAATAACTATAATAACCACGGTCCGTCTTCCACTGTTTATAAAAACACTAATTTTTGAAACCATGTTTCTTTCCAAACAGTTTCTTGTCTTTGTCAAATTTGTCCTATTTCACCCACCAGCAGTTACTGGTAGGAATGAATGTCGGACATCTATGTTTTCAAAACGATATATAAAGTTTGATGCTCACGCCATTGATTATATATAAAAAAACATCGATTTTATAGAACAAATAAAACACGGTATTTAAAAATCAAGATACCGTGTTTTATTTGTTCTATAAAATCGATGTTTTACATATACTTCACACTTCCTTTTCTATGGACTTTGTAACGTAATTGATTTGGACCGCTCTCATATATTTAAAAAGTCATGGATGAAGGTATTTTTCTTTAAAGTATCGTACTTTTAATACTTCATCCATGGAGAATCACGCGTTTTCGAAGAATAGTCTAAAAGGATTGCAACATTAAAATTTATTTTTTATTGTCAAAATTTAACTCCGTAGTATTTACCAAACAAGCAAGAGAAACCAGCTCCCTATATCCAATAGGAAGCTAGCCTTCAAAACACCTGTCGCAGAGACGTCCCTGATTGGTTAGTCTTGACACTGTCACGAGAAGTCCAAGGGGCAAGTCCGCATATAAGCTGTGTGTGCGTATGCAAATATAGAGAGAAGGCCGGTAAAATAGATAGAGTAGACATACAGAGAGTGCCGGTGAAATAGATAGTGTGCACCGACGATAAAGAGAGAAGTAACACAGACAGACAATACATAGTTTAATTTCAAACAAAGTGTAAAGGAAGAAATAATCATTTAAATAAAGTGTGTACAACATCAACAGTTGTATTTATTACACAAATATATTCCATATCATCATAATTGGCTCCCAATCGCTGGGCAATTATATGTGAATAATCCCGAAACATCATAATAGGCGCCCAACGCGCGACCGTAATATAATAATTGGCGCTCGAACACGGAGCTATAAATACCAATTATATCTCAAACATTCCATATCATCATAATTGGCTCCCAATCGCGGGACAATTACATTACAAATATTCCATATCATAATAACTTCACGTCCACGCATGCTCACTCTTCGGTGACGTCATTGCAAGCTGTTCCTAGCGATGGTGCCACAAACTAGTTTACGGGATAATCTAGTCCTATAAGAGTGACCACCCCATACACCTAGCTCTAAATTTTACTGTCGACAATTTTTCGAAAAACATGAGGATTGTTCACATAATCAAGTGTGATACTATACATTTACAGATTTCTTATCTATTCAACTGTAGTTATTACTACTAGTACGATAACTATTATTAAATAAATGCACTTGATTGATCTATCCAACTTTCAACTAATGATATCAGTATCAAACTACACAACAAGCATATAGGGAAGTGTTCCTATAAGTGTGGTCCGCGGTGGTCTATTGAATGGTCCGTAGGATTAAATATCAAAGAACCATACCATACTCCGTTTCTTTTCTTCGGTAGACACAAGTAAAATACACAGAAAAGGAAGTCTGTACCAAACTAAAGTCAACAAAGCTGATCAATTAATTATTTAGATAAATTTATAAGGTTTGAAATGTATATTATTATTATTATTATTATTGTTATTATTATTAGCACCGCGTCTTACTACCCGTTCTGATTGTACGCGCTTACGCTAATGTGTAATGGTAAGGTTATTGTGAGATGAAATGGAGGACCTACAGTTTAACGTGGAATCCGAACCACGGT
Organism: Timema genevievae; assembly: GCA_902155825.1. NCBI lineage: Eukaryota > Metazoa > Arthropoda > Insecta > Phasmatodea > Timematidae > Timema > Timema genevievae. The sequence goes on along the minus strand of CABFWO010008914.1, from coordinate 4,157 downwards.
AGAAGCCTGGCATTCCTCACATTCACACATTGTGATTAATACACGTCTTGTCAGAGGTGAAGGAAGGGTTTGGCAATCAGATAAATCTGTGCCAGGACCGAGGATTGAACATCGGACCCTCAGCACATAGGTCCAACACTCTATCCCTAGACCGCCAGGTCACCCAAATTCATTTTAAAAAGTGAATTAAAATATATATGTATATTGCTTATAGCTCAGAAATAATTTGTTTTATAAAAATATATTCCAAATAAAGGATTTTTATCTTTAATAGTACTATGGCTTTACAACTATAAGTTATTTCAAATCTCAAATAGTTGCGTAGAAATGATGAAAATTGAGAAATTTCCCTCATATGAAGTACTACCCTAAAATCATTTTCATGAGGAAATGAGAGTTTCCATATTGTTAAAAATGATAAACAGTGTCTAGATATAGAATTTAATCGAAATCGTTAAAACGACTCTTGAGAAAATCGATTTTTTATCTTTTTAACCTTCAGTAAACTACCATTAATTTTAGGGTTGGATATCTAATTTCCAAAACTTCTCTGGCCGACCTTATGAAAACCCCCAGATACCAGGTTTAACCCAATCGGTAAACAGTCTATACTCTAGCCAGAGGTAGAGACAGACAGACAGAGAGATGGGATTGCGAAGACCACTTTTTGGTTTTTAGGGGGTCAACAAACGTCAACATTAATTAAAATCTCGAATAAGATTTTTTTTTTACTATCACAATACTTTCTCTCGAGGTGTCGAGAGGAAGTAAAAATCAATATAGCAAAATTATATTTGTATATGTTTGTGCTCCGCTTCTCAGTGATTATTCATTAAAATTTTACAAATGATAACGTCTTTCTTTATTTCAGTTTACTGTCGGTATGTGTGTTGTGGTACTGTTCTTGAAAATGTATGTATTATGTTTTGAAAACTACGACTAAAATAAATTAAATTCTCCTGAATGTCAATACCACCCTTCAAGCCTTTGGGTGAATTAACAAAAATTAAAAGTATATGGTGTGCGATGGAGATGTATTTGCATCTGCATCTCACACCAAATACTTTTTTTTGGTGTTCATTTTGAATATCTTTTGCTTTCTGAATCGACTGATTATAGCAGCGCACGACTTATAAGCTATACCCTGATTTTGATACGAGTAACAGTTTACAAAATACATACTTTTTTTTGGTGGACAGCATTGCTAACATTTTACTATATTATTAATCCATTATTTAATAGGTATCTAAATTATCTAGCAAACGTGATAATTGTAGATCACATTACTTGACGTATGAATATATTAAACAGATTTAGTAATTTATATGGCAGTCAGATATGAGATAGTGTTCTTCCCACCAGAATTCTACTATATCTTAGATCTAGAACAGACACAACATCCAGCTCCCCGGCCGTTAATTCACAACTGAGACAGTGAATTAATTATACATTTTTCCGCCATGCCGTGAATTGAACCCGGTACTCAAGCTTACTAAGCCGACACGCTACCGACTGAGCTAATGTGTCGGACCAAACCATTATCCTAAGACACTAAATAAAGAGGATGAATTTTAACTAAATTAATAACCGCCTCGGTGGTTGAATGGATATCCTGGATTGCAAATGATTGGGAGGTGGGTTTAAATCCCAGAAGTCTGTACTAAATGTGTGTTTTACCAAACGGTTACCAACTTTCCCTCCACTGCAAGGTAGGTCAATTTCATCTGAACTCTATTGCAGTTTGCAGTTATCTCGGATGGGTCAGTAGAGGATTCAAAGCGGTGATGGGGCAATCATTCTCCCTTCCAAACACAGTTTAATATAAAAAAAAATTGAAACCAATGCCTTAATATTGTAAGGACTGACTGACTACCATTACATCTTCCTTGCCCTATCTCCTACTATGACCTACTATCTCCCTCGCCCTATCTCCTACATGACCTACTATCTCCCTCGCCCTATCTCCTACATGACCTACTATCTCCCTCGTCATATCTCCTACATGACCTACTATATCCCTCACCCTATCTCCTACATGACCTACTATCTTCCTTGCCCTATCTCCTACATGACCTACTATCTTCCTTGCCCTATCTCCTACATGACCTATTATCTCCTTCACTCTATCTCCTACATGACCTACTATCTCCCTCACTCTATCTCCTACATGAACAATCATTTCCCTCACTCTATCTCAGACATAACATATCATCTCCCTCACTATACCTCCTACATGACCTACTATCTCCCTCACTCTACCTCAGACATGATATCATCTCTCTCGCTCTATCTCCTACATGACCAACTATCTCCCCCGCCCTATCTCCTACATGACCAACTATCTCCCCCGCCCTATCTCCTACATGACCTACTATCTTCCTCGCCCTATCTCCTACATGACCTACCATCTCCCTCGTCCTATCTCCTGCATGACCTAACCAATAACATATCAACTTATCGTTATTAATCCCTTTAGCAAAACGCTTTAACATTAACCACCTTAAGAATAATCGCCTTGGTTTACTTCGAGTACTATCCCGTGATAATATCATTATTTCATTCGCATCAAAATAATTTCCAAATTCCCTGACATAAAACCATAATAATAATAATAATAATAATAATAATAATAATAATAATAATAAAATTACACTACACAGGGCTACAAATATTTACAATTTCATCTATACGCAGGTTCCATACTTGCTCAACAGATGGCTCGCATAATCTAGTTTCTGTGTAGTATATATAAATTCATTAATAATGTTTAAAACCTAATCTAATATATAATTGTATGCATATATATTACATTATAATAATAAGAGTAATACTCTTAACTATTATAATTGACTAAATACAGATAATATATTTGATATATGTTAAATTATTCAAGTGACAACCGTGCTTTCGGTGACAATTAAAACTTTCTTTTATATATATATAAAATTAGAGACTAGTAACGTTACTCTACTATAACTCTAGTTAATTTAATTTTGAGTAGGGATACCGTTGTGCCACGTGCCGACGTCGTCCTGTCAATATTTAAAAGTCCTATAGTGGGAAGATGTAGAAGATGGATTAAATTAGCACGCTCTACGCAAGCTAGTTCACACACATTCACACAATAAAGGTCGTCCATATAAATCATAACGTTCACCGCATGGCTGGCTCGCTCCGATTCCCTTCACTCATATGAGTCACATCGTTCACCTTCACCACATGGCTGGATCGCTCCCAATCCCTTCGCCTCCCTAACTTGACGAGAACGAATTAAGAGGTTCCTCTGTACCTGTTCCAGCGTTACCTGTGAAAGAAAGTAAGAGATACAAGGAGCAATGCGAAGCGTTGATAAACACTTCTAATACGTACCTGTTTTGTGGTGCCATCTACCATACAATATTGTAACGACGCAGTCTTGACCGAGAGAAAACAGTAGAAGCTCGGAGAAGGCAAATGGACATACAGTAATAAATTTAACGTTTCAAACTGACCAGTGACAAAAAGGAACAGCTCCTTTCGTATGTCAGGAACAGCCAATGTAAAGAGAATAGATAGGTAGCGCCATTTGGAAGAATTTGAAGATGTCATTGCTTACGTCAGCCACGAAACTACGTCACCCAGTACACATCAGTTGTGTCGGCCATGTGTTTCGGGCGGTTCTTTTATTTATCTTTATAATGATTTATTTATTAGTGTTTGTCTAGTAGTGATTTTTTCGTGTATATTTAGTTAATTTATTATGTTTACCACTTAAGTATCTGTTTTAATAGGCTATAATATAAAATACAGCAGTGATGTTTTAATTAATGATTCAGACATTTTATTTAATACATTTATTTAATATTAGTAACTATAATACTAAATATGGATGCTAAATATAGTATGTAGGTGTATTGCTCTTCTCAAGCTTTTTATTATTTTATAATAGTTTTTCTTTTATATAATAAATAGATTATAGGACTTTAGGTCATTTCTCCCTCGTTAAAAGTCATTATTGAACATTTAGACTTCATGATAATTTCTTTGCGTACGTTCGTCACTTTAATTACATCTGTTTTTAAACAGACATACAAAAATGCCTAGCTGTGCTGTTGCACTTTGTGTAAATAACCAACGAAACTGCAAGGGTAATAATATATCTTTCTACTCCTTTCCTA
>CABFWO010008913.1:0-14892 GCA_902155825.1 Timema genevievae | reverse complement strand
CCCTTAACAAGTATTCCAAAACTTATAACATAACAAATTTCCGCGATCAATACACCATGACACACTCACAGATTTGTTTTATTCTTTTCATGCCAACATTTTCTATGAAAAATTTACTACTCATTTTTATATATAACATATATAATATTTCAAAAACTATAAAAAATAGATAAAGATTTGGATACATTTAAAGTTGGTTTTAAATTTGTAATTATCGTTTTATGAGGAATATTTAATATTTAGTCAATAATTAACTAGCATTAACTCAATTTTTTACTAAGAAGTTGTTTGATTTGTTCAACATAAAGATGGGAAATATTTCCTGGGAATAAAAACCTATCTATAAATAAATGATAGGTATTTTCTAGAAATAAAAATATATTTTTAACCCTATGAAAGATGCCAAGCATTCTTAAACAATAATAAGTGTTATTTCTGAGCAGTGTTTGCTTTATCTTTGATGCAGTCGATTTCAATAAAAAAAGTGGTTCCCAAACTTTTTCGGCCGATGTCCCCCTAGTAGATAGAATAATTCTCACACCCACCTTCCCTCCCATTTTTTTGGGGATAATTGTTTTTTAGTGTTAAATGCTTTCTAATTAGTTAAAAATCAATGCAACACTGTCAGGATCATCATCAGCAAATGTTTACAACCTGTGACCAGGTCAGTTTAGTAAAATGACTTTATTCTTCCTCCTTTAATTGCTTCCATTAGTCTCCTCTCACTCGCACACTTTCTGTTATCTGCTCTCCCCATCTCATTCTTGGCCTCCCTTGAGGTCTTTTTCCTACATATTTCATTTCCACCATTTTCTTTGGTATCCTCTCCCTCTCCATCCTCATTACACGCCCATACCATCTCAGTATTGCTTACTCTACTATCTCATGAACTACCTGTAACCCCAACACTTTACAAGATAACTTTATCCCTAATCTTGTTTCTCTTCATGACAACTAACATGCTCCTCACAAATTTAATTCCTATGGCCTCCCATTTTGTAGTCTCTCTTACATTCAATGTCCATGTTTCTAATGCATTTGTGACAAAAGGTACAAAGTACACAGTGTACAATACTTACACTTTCTTATACTGGCCGGATAATGGTAGAAAAAAAGACTAAAGTTTATCTTGATGGCTGGCACTGTTTTATTTTCATCAGTTCTTGAATATTGGGTTTGATGTTTGACAGAGAACATCACAAATAGCTTTTCACTTCAAGTCTACAAGGCTTTTAAGTGTTTATGAGAGTAGTTTAAGATTCAGTGCTGTTGCATTTGGCTATAATGGTAATTTAGGGCAGCGTTTTTCAAACTGTGCTTCGTGGAGCTCTTGGGCTCCACCAGTTATCTCCAGCTCCGTGAGGCAATTTTATAATATTCTTGATTGGTTTTTCATACTATAAAATTAAATCAGTAATTAGGATTGCCAATTTTTTCAAGTCTTAATAAAGGACATTAGCCAAAGTTGCAGCCAGTACATGTGAGATTTTCTGTTTGTTGTATACCTTTCTACTTGTAAACATTAACTGTCGTTATTGACTACTTTAAGAAATGCTGAGGATTCCAGCATGCATTTTTTCTGGTACAAGGGTTCCTTTGGCTTAAGAGGGAGGTTAGAGAAAATAATTTGAGGGCAAATCTGAGGCTTGCGAGCTTGAAAATAAACAAATGTATGCATACTTTTGGCTGGTCATCAAATTTATTACAACTACCAATACCGCAAGAAATAAATATCTTAATTACTTTGGAAAAGTGATTTAAATTTTAAAAAAAAGCTTCAATTTTTACATGATTTTTAACAGGATTTCTGAATTGTTAACACCCCTTCCCTTCCTTCCGGGTTGGGAGCCACTGCACTATCATTATTATGAAAAACAAGTAGTTTAATACTTTCTCAACACCTGAGTTCTGCTTGGTGTGCAAATTTAGTAATAAAAAATTGATTGAAATAATAAACTTTTTTTTTAAGTTAAGAAAATTAGTGGTAAGTATATAATGTTATAATATTGTTAATTAAATTTATAAACAAAATGTTAATGAACAGTAAAAATTATAATAATTTAAAAAGAGGAAGTGGGAAGTACCATGCAGATAAGAGTTTTAGACCTCTTGATAGAATTCATTAACTAATTTGAATTGTTGTTGGTACTATCATCCCTTAAATCTGCCCTCTCATTCTTTCATATTTCCTCTTATTTCTTGTATAATGCTCGCAAAGGGCCATATGCAAGAACAACGCTAAGCATGACCAAAGTACAAGTAAAGTATAAGATGAGTGGATTTGCTTGCTAGGAAGAACAAGCGGCTCAGTTCCAAGAAATGACGCAATAAAGTTAGTCGCGCACAGAGAAGTCACGTAGAAGTCTGGTCCTGAGCAGGCTTTTGCTGTACTTAGCTCATACTTTGATGATATTTCCTCAAGATGGTGCAGCACCCATGGACTATTGAGACAATACTTATTTTGATAGTGCTCTTGTTCGTTAAAGAGTATGGCAGGTATGAATTATCTAGATTTTGCTAATATACAATTTCAATCAATATACAACGGTATAATATAACAAATTCAAATGAAATGTCTGTGAAAGTATATACTGATAAAACCACATTCACCTTTTGGAAATTACCGGAAGAATTAGAATATATGTGGTTATTTATTCCCACACTCTTTTATTTGCCAGGCTGCCATTGTCCCAACTTCCGTTTCTGTTGTTTTTATAACCAATGATTCTTTATCTGTTCCAATAAATAGATTCGCTGTTATTTGCAATTTTAATAAATCTTTGTTTATTTGTTTATTTAGTTTTGCTAGGTTTATAAGAAAAATCAATATAGAAAATTTTATTTTGCGCCAAGGAATGGTAGCTCTTTGTATCCAAACGTCCTAGCAAGGCATCTGATAATGGTGACTTGGACTTTTCTTCAACTTTATGTAAGCTTGACTGGTACTTAGCATCATTTTTGCATACCACCCAAAATTGTGACCTTGAGATTGGCCCTCTAGCAATAAGTTATATATATAGATCTCTGTCTTATTTGCTAGCCATCAAATAAGAGTAATCACAAAGTGTCCTTTAATACATTCTTTCACACCAACCAGTAAAATAGCCCCCATTCTATCCTCCTATCCAACAGACAATTCCTTGCCTGTAACCAAGTGATAGTACAGAGGACAGTTGTCTGATACTCTGCTTAAAACTGATCAATCATCACTACCTGGTTTCACTCTTATTCATTTCAAATGATTAGTGTAAATATTCTAAATGTAAATGCCAATCAACGGCATAAATGATTGTGCCATATAATCAGCCGATGATCAAATCGGCAATCAGCTTCAGCCCTTTATAACTTAACTGCCTAATGCAGAACAAGTAATTTCAATAAATTAGACTAATAAAAAAATAGCTATACTTTAGTCCTACTTATACACATGAAATCTTATCTCTCCTTTACTTACTCTACGGCATTAGAAACTCAAGTTCGTTGCTGCACTTACAAAAGTACCGGTATACTCTATTCCTATCTTGAGCTGGTCATATCCAGTCACCTCATTACACCCTATCCCTTTCAAATCCATTCTAAATTCTCTTATTCGCACTGCATGTCCTGCCTTCTATATTCTAAGAGACTTGATTATCCTAATAGTGTTTTGTGATGAGTAGAGGGTATGTAACTCATTATTATGTAACCTCCTCGACTCCCCAGTATCCTTATCACTTTTTGGACCAAATATCTTCCTAAGTACCTTGTTTTCAAACACCTTATTTTTTTATTTATTTTTTTGGAATGTAAGGTAATAGATCATGTTTCATATCCATAGAGAACAATTGGTAAAATTGTTGTGTATATTCTGAGTTTTACATTCCTTGAAACCAGGCGAGACCAAGTAGGAGCATGCATTTACTGTAGTATTTTCCTCATTCCCACTAATATCGTTATTACCGGTTAAAATCTTTCTTAGATATTTAAACTTGTGACCCATGTCAAATGATATGTTGTTGGAAGTAATCTCTAAATTATCATACTCAATCTGTGCTCTGCAGTCTTTTCAGCATTCATTTCCAAACCTATTTCCTTACTGGACTAATAAAATGTTTGCATTTCCTGCAACAGTTTCATTACTATTACCCAACAAATCTAAATCCTATGCGTATCCTAATAGCATAATCAAGAGGCTTGATTAAAATGTAGTGTTTCAACCCATTATATATATTTCAAAATTATCTGATAGGTGACATCCAGCCCACACCTTTTCATTCATATTTGTTAAACAAACCTGGGTATCCCAAACTTGACTAAAGTTGCATAATTTTTTTTCTTTTATCTGAATCGTGAGACCATTTTAAAATCCATATATAAATGATGTAATGGCAAGTTGTGTTTTTTCTTCTTCTAATATTTGCAAAAGAGTAAAAATCTATTTCTCTCCTTACAAAAAACATGTTTTTTTTCAAAAATGTACCAGTAAGTTATTGTCTCATGCATGTCCAAGGTCAAATATCAATAATTATTTAAGACAGAGTTTACATATTAATGTGTGAGAGCATCTAATATTTGTAGTCATCAGAATTAGTTACTAAGAATTGTGATCAGCATTTATGCTGCTGGTTGCTCATGTTTTGTTTACAGCTATTTCATTTATATATAAATAAGTGTACTTAGAATTAGTCTTTGGTTCAGATTATGAACCCTCACATATCAAAATTCAAATATATTTTTTCAAACAACACCAAACTATGAGCATTGTCAACATCCCCCACCCATGCATGTATCAATATTGCTGCCAAAGCCATAATCACAATATATCCCTTGGTGATTGTCCCCGTAACTGCATTGGATTACCATTGCCTTCTCTTTCCCCTCTACTGGAAATATTGGCTACATCAGGCATACGGAACTGCAATGCATCAAGAGTAACAAAGCCATTTCATACATCCACAGCAGTTGTGTAAATGAGTTGCAGGCTGATGCTCCACAATCGTTAATATTGTCATAAAACATAGCTTTGAAATTCTTTTTACTAATATCACGATAATTAGGGGTCTGTGAGCTTATGTTTTTTCATTCGAGTGGAATTTGAGCCGATTATTTCTAAATGCTCTCAAGTTCGAGTTGAATTTGAGTATATTCATTATTTTAAAATGTTAAGAGTATATATTTGTTTGTTTTAAAAGTTTGTTTTAAATTTTTTAAAGATGTATTAAAACAACACATGTTCTTAAAATATGAACGGCACTCACTTTTAGTAAATACTTTTGAAAAAAAAAATTTAGAAATTAAAATATCGTAAAATGGTTTCAACACTCATGTCTTTAAGAACATTAAGATTACACTAACAATTATTAAAAAAGTTAATAAAATGAATTATTGCCTAATAGCTTTGAAATGTATAATAGGACAGTGTAGAAACACTGTAAAATAATGTAAAGTAAATGATATTGAAGGAAGCCGAACTGAAAGGTGAGTTAAGTTAGGACTAGAGAGGAACAAACAAACTTTTCTCTACATTTCTTCTTGGCTTTTCACACTTCCACAGTTACACATTGCTTTGAATTTTAGGAAATATAACTTTTTCATTTAATGTGTCTCTTCATATGAAAAATTAATATTTCCAAAAATTCAAAACAATGTACAGCTTTGGAAGTTTGAAGAAGTGGGAAGTGTAAAAGTGCAAGAAGAAATGAAGAGAGAAGTGTGTTTGTTTCTATTAGGGATGTGCGAGAATAATTTTTTCAATTCGAGACGAGAATATAAAAAGGTATCGAGACACGAGAACGAGACAACGTCCTTTGAAAGAAAAAAAATTAGATTATGTTTATTAAAGTAAATATATAGTTTATAGACTGTCTTTTTGACATTTAAGCTTGCGCTTGATTTAGATTGTCTTATATATAGTTCATTCAAACACTTGATATATCTAATACACATTTTAAATGCAATTAATAAAATAGTGATAGGTAGTTACAATGAACACCATTTATAATTTAATTTTGTAGTGTAACAGCTTATATTGTCAAAGTTTGATATTGAAAAACATTATTTATAATCAAAACATTTCTTAATGAAGTAATGAAGGCTGTTTGGGGGAGGGGGGGTATGCGGCCTATTTTTGGTGTTTAGTTTTATAGTTTCTTAGGGCCATTATTTGCCTTTTTTTTTATATCTCAAATTTTCAAGATATTTTCGAGTCTCGCACGTCCCAAGTTTCTATCTAGGCCTAGCCTAACAATCTTTTAAGGTTGGCTTCCTTCACTATCACTTACTTTACATTTTTGTACTGTGTTTTTACACTGTCTTATTTTTAAAAAAGTTAGTAAATTTATGTTTAATGAGCTAATATTTCCCCAAAATATGTTTTCGTATTTACCTTACAAGAAAATGTAAGAATCATAAATTTGAAGTGTTTCATATTTAGTTTATTATTCCTTAATGTAATCGTGCATGATCATGTCTTCTGTTCCAATTCCATTCCTCTATGCGCAGTTACACACATGTGTTGTATAGGCTCTAGCTAGAAATTACCTTATTGAGAAATTTATTTCAATTCAATTTTTAATGCTTATAAAAGTTGATGTTCATACTTTAAAAATAAAATATGGTTAAAATAAAATTCTTAATAAACAATATGAAATAGTAAACGCTTTTTTTATTTAACATTCTCAGTACCGGGCTAAGATTATGTACCTCCCTGCAGAAACCGGGCAATTTTTTTTATTTAAAAAGATTCATTTCTCCACAGCCACACATTAGATTTTGAAAGTTCAAAGACCAGTTTGGAGCTACATTCTTCCTTATTGTGAATAATTTTAATGTTGTGTGATAAATAGTAAAGTGGTTTTATTAGGGTTTTTATTAAAAGTAGTGTAAAAGGCAAAAACAAAAAAGTCATACAAATAATAAACTCATACAATCAGCTGGTAAAGTAAATCTAGGTGATAGGCGTCATTGTATACAATAAAATATGGATATAGGCTCATAATGAAAAATCTAAATTTTAAATGCTACTCGATTTGTAAATAAATTTATTAATAAATTATATTTTATTGACTATATGCCTACCCACGAGATAATATCACAATGCATAGTCTATACATTAGAAATTATGATAGCTTAAAGTGTTTATCATTCAAACACATAATATTCATAATTGAAGAGGCATTCAGGCTCAATTATATAAAATAATATTTTCATGTTGATACTTGCGAGATAGGCCTACTATAACATAGTGTTCACTTTCGTAAACAGCATTGGATTCTATATTTTATCACTAATTTCGCCAATTTTTCTATTGCATCATCATCATTGCCATCTATATCATGAGCTAAATTCACTCTTTCATTATCAAATAAACCTTTTCTTCTGGCAATTATGTATGCAGTACGAACACAAGAAACAAGAATCATTGAACTTGAGCTACTTGGAGGTGAAATGCATGGTTATTCTAGTTATAAAAACTCCACTCAGATGAGCAGTGAAATGCCATCTATGACCACAACTAACATTCCAAGGAATGCATAGCACTAACGGAACACGTAGAAAACACGGGCAAATATGTTATGCTGATTTAAATTCAAGACCCCATAGAAATGACGGGCTTAGCGAATTTCGTAAGAACGAACGCCTGTAAATTCGGCGAGCATGGTGTCAAGAGTGTTAAATGTGGTGAGTTTGATAAAATATTTATTGAAATAATTATGATCAACATTGATTTCAGAGAGGTTAACCAAAATAATTCTATAACTAAATAGTAACAAAACTAATGCTAGTTTTTAACTTATGTATTAATTAATATGAATTTTAAATATCTTAAGTTTGAAACCAATCAATATAATATATTCTCGATGTTAAATTTTTAATTCAACAGAAATTATTATTTTAGAAAGGGACCAGGTAAAAATAGTAAAAATAATCATTATTCAATTATTTAGTACTCTATTTAGCCATTTTTATTTTCATTGCCTTGTCATGGAAATTCAAGTATACAACTTCAATCAAGGATAATTCAAAATGGACGACAATAGTTAATAAGTTTACCAGTTAAAAGTAGTTTTAAAGCTCTATTATGTTATTAATGTGAAAGTTTATATTGATTTTAAACAATTAGTTAAGTAACTGAATGATTTATAAGTGGAAATCCTGATATTATCTCAATTAAATAGCTTATGTTTACCAATGCGTTTTAAAAATTGATTATTACGTACGTCAAGTGGAAGCTCAAAAATGATGAGCCTAAAAAACTTTTGATATTAATCTTATATGATGAGCTAGGCTCGAAGCTCGAAATCGGAATACTCGCAGAGCCCTAACGATAATCCATTCTATTATGTGAGAAGGGCTAATAGAAACATTGAGAGCAACAGTAATTTATTTTAATTAGTTTTTTCAAATACTATGAGAAAATCTGTGGGAGGATTATTAGGAAAGAGGCAATTCAATTTTAATTATGTATATACCATTTTCTCTATAGTCACAAAAATTTTAAATAAAATACTCACTTTTAGATTTTTTTGCAGCATATGACGCCAATCTTTCTTCCTTTATCTTTTTTGTTTCTTCATTTTCCTCCTACAACAAAATTATTAAAACTTTGTTAAAAGTGTGTGTATATATATATATATATATATAATAAATCAAAGATAATCTTGAAACTAAATGGATGGTATTTAAGTTTCATTAATTTCTTTCAAATCATGAGATAATCTGTGGAATACTGTTAAATATCCAAAATCAAAAATGAAATGTAAACAAAAAACAATCGTTTCACAAAAGGCAAGCAAATCAACTAAATATTGATTTCACTAAATAAATCCATCTCCTCATTTGGCACAATATGAAAAATTAATAATACTATAAAATAAAACATTTAACCCACAAAAACAAAATTGAAAATTTGATCAACCAACAAAAACCCATTTAATCTCCAATCATCCATCAAACTCACCCAAAATTTTGAACGTAAAACACACAAAATTCCCTCATGATGAAGAATCTATACTTCTTAAAGGTTGTACATTAAATTGCCTTAACTAATCACTCATAAAGTCCATTCCTATATCAATGAAAGTGAAGAAGCCATTACTCATATTGATAATAATTAAATAATGAGATCAGAAATCTCATAGCCAACCAAATACAATACATAAAATTATTCAAAATAACCCTTTCAAATAAGACAAAAATTGTGCATAGTACTAAAGCAACTAATATATATATATATATATATATATTAAAGCAAAGGAAACGTCATAGTTCTCATTATTCATGCTATGTTCCAAAAACCATGGATTTCATAAATAGCAATTAAACATTATCGAACTCAACAATGACCCTACTTCCTAAAAACTTTACTTACAATGAACTATTATGCTTTACTTCCAAAGATATCTACAATCCACAAAAGAGCTTCTTTAAATAAGCTGATCTATCGACTACTTCATATTCCAATGAATAAACATAACTTCAAAACAGAACTTAATATTATCATGCAACTTGATGTCTCCAAGGGTTATTCGCTTTCACTAATTTACAAAATCCTTCAAAAGCAAAAATCACAATTCACCAATAAATTTACATTAAGGGTGTTAAAGTATTGGAACTTTTTTGGAGAATTCCAGTTTTTGGCTTCAAATAACAAATTTTGACAATGTTAGTTACCAAAAGTGTTTTTTCCCCCGAATTTGCTTTAACTGACGTTTCAACTAAAGGAATCTGATTCCAAGAAATCTCCTAAACTATTAATTGTAAATAGCTGATTTTTTGTATTTGACATAATGACTTGCTATGAATGATTCTGTATGGAATACATTATGATCTGTATATTTTATCAAATATTTACAATTACAAAGAAAAATTATATTTTATATAGTCATTTGTAATTATTTATTTGCTATTTATCTTATTGTTTAAAATTTTTAAATATATTTTTAATATATGGTTATAAGTTTGGAACCATTTGAAGTTTAATTTTGGCCTTTATGAGGTCAGATTTTTTATATATTTTGGAATCCAGCACATGGTGTTGACAGCTTTGGCACATTACCTCGCTTAAGCCATTATTGCATGTAACACCATATCTAGGAACTCCATGGCCTTGCATACTCTGGCATCAATTTCGAAAAGTTTTTGTGCATTGACTCAGATTTTATATTTTTCTTTTAAACACCCCCTCGCATCCCCACCACAACTTATAATCTCTTTCTTTCACAGGTCTGAAATTTTGAGTGAAGGCATGTCATTAGCAGACAATGACAGCCTAAACAGAAGGATTAGTTTCCTTTTTATTGCTCGTTTTAAGGCTTACATGGCAATTTTAGTAGTGTTCCCATCACCTTGTTTAACACAGTTTTTGAAAAGTTTTGTGTTACTCTATTGCTGATTGTGATTATTGTTCGAGTTGCATCTTGAGTTAAGAATTTAAGGCACTTGTTATGATTTATTATGGGGTGATATTATTATTATTAGCACCGCGTCTTACTACCCATTCGAGTTATACGCACTTACGCTAATGTGTAATGGTAGGGTGATTGTCAGATGAAATGGAGGACCTACAGTTTAAAGTGGGATCCGAACCACAGTGGAGGCCTGGCATTCCTCACATTCACATGTTGTGATTAATACACATCTTGTCAGAGGTGAAGGAAGGGTTTGGCAATCAGATAGATCTGTGCCGAGACCGAGGATTGAACCCCTGACCCCCAGCCCAGAAGTCCGACACCTTACCCCTAGACCACCAGGTCACCATGGGGTGATAAGTTTATATAAAGTTATCCACCCAACTTAAGAAATAGGTTAGCTACCAGTTTTTTTTTAGCTCACATCATTTGTGGTTCATTAGTGTTGGTTAGTGTTATCATTTCATTGTTGTACTGCAAATGTTAAGTACTTAGCCACCCTTAAGAGATTGTTAGTAAGTTTAGAGATCACGTTATCCAGCTGGTCTAAGAAAAAATATAGCAACTCAATTTTAGAACACGCACACCCTTTCTAACTTACGCACTTATGAAGAATTTCTTTTAGGTGAATAAGTTTTTATCGACTTGACCATTCTGACTTAAAAATAAGATAGCATTCCTCGCCAATGTTTACAAATTTATATTTAGAAATGGCTAAAAAAAACTCCACCAAGCCTTGCCCCCAAGAGAAATAAAAAAGTAAAAAATATTGCCGCTTTAATAACTAACAAAGAAGGTTCTTCTATATACATGTGTAATTTAGATTTTCTACCATACAAAAAGTTAGAGTTTCTATAAGTTTTTGACATTTCTCCCGTTTCAAAATTACAAATGTTTACAACTTTTATGGGGTTTAGTTCCCCTTCTACATCCTTGCCGAATTCAAACTTTTACAATACCAAAAAGTATTATAAAAGTAGAGAAAATGTATGGCCCCCTCCCCCCGCAAACCCTCCCCCTTTCCATTCCTTCATTTAGATATTTAAAAATGTCCAGTTCTTTATGGGCGCTGCGGGGACTTTATTTTTACTTCACAAATTTCAATCTTCCGTAACAATGATAATTAGTTGTAGTTTTTTGTTTTGTTTTTAATTTTAAAATCCCTTATTTCACAAGCCCTCACTTAGTAATTTCAAATACATAGTTCTTATTTATCTATTTTGTGTAATACTTCCACATTCCTAGCCAATTTAAATTTTATACCTTACCTTAAAGGTTATTCTATTCGTATCCCCACCTACCCACCCATCCTCCTCACATCATTGCAGAGTCCCATTTTAAAATAAAAACTTTGCAGACTTTTATTGTTATCTCTTTAACGGTTATGGTAAATTTTGAACTATTTGCATTTTTTATGTAAATTCTGTCCCGACTATTAAAAGCTCTTAGGTAAATTCAGTCCCATCATTTTAAGGGTGCTATGTAAATTTCGTCCTGTGATTATATTTATATATATATCATTTATGTTATGGTAACACATAGAAATTAAAAAGATGTATTTATTAAATATGGTTAGGTTAGGTTAGGTTAGGTTAGGTTAATTTGGGGGTCGCACATGGTACAAAGTCCCTTAGATGGCGGGTCACAATTCATTCCTCTCGTCAGTTTATCGGTTGCATTTGGTCCCTAATACTCCAAACTATAGATAGTTTTTTTTCCTTCTTTTATATGATATTTAGTATTTTGTTTACATGTAATACGGGAAAGAATTTACACATCTTATGCTAATGACGGGTCATAATTTATAGTGTCTAATGCAAATGGCAGTACAGAATTTACACAGGAGTCGAGTGTCATAAAATCTTTGGGACAGAATTTACATCAACCATTTATTCATGCCTGCCAAATTACCATTTTCTACATCCCCAAATATATACTAATTCATATATTTATTTATAGCCTCCCACCGTCCATCGTTTCCTGTGCCCCATTTTGAAATTTAGCATTTATAAACATTTCGGGTAACATGATGTAATCCCTCTACCTACCTACCAAATTTCAGCTTTACAGCTCATCTCTAAGTGGCTAGTATTTTTATGGGTACACATTCACACTTTTTGCATTATATACGCTGATATAGATTTCAATATTACACCTGGCAATCAACATTTAATCACACTCATTTCCCATTCAATTTAGATAGGGATGAATAAGATCAAATTATATAACAGATATAATAGTGTATAGACATTTGCGTGGAGGGAGAGTGGGAAACTATTTAGGAAAAAATACCTCTCACTATACCAAAGCGTGATTCAAACTGTGACCTTATCATCAAAGGCAAACCAAATTATACATTCTTTATGCTTAGTCTGTGTGCCCATCTATGTCAATGACAATTATCAATTGAAAGTGTAAAATGTGGCAGGTGTAACATATCACATATTAACACTTATTACACTCTCTTGCAGTGGTACTAATTAATGTATTCCTGCCTAAGTGTGAATAATTACAGTGAGATCATCCTTAACAGACACTCATGAATAGCGGCCCATCACAATATTATATAGAATGGCTAACCTTTTAGCACAAATGCTCATCTTTAGGCAAATATGAGCACAAACGAAGCAAAAATGATTCATGCAAACAGAATATTGTAATATTGGTTTGTTTTTTTTCAAAATGTGGCGGTCCAGCTCTAGGTATTGTTTTCTGCGGGGGGTTACGGAACAAGGGAAGCTCAAGCTGGCCTCTCACATTCAATATCCTCTAAAATGCCTGGTTTTAGAGCACAAATATTAATCTTAGGGCATATATTAGCACAAAAGGAGCACAGTTGAATGGAACACATACAATTCTGTAGTGTTTCTCAATATTTAGCAAGCCAGCTTTAATTTTATTACTAACGGTTCTCGAGATAATTAATTTTAAGTGAAACCTTACAATCGCATTTTTTTTCCAAGATGGTGGATTTTCCCAGAATGGGAAAACTTGGGAATTTTTAGAAAATGTAGAGGGACACATACTGAATACATTCCAATAGGTTTTATTTTGTTATTAATTTTGTCTAGGTTCAGGCATTTTTTCTCTAACTTCACTGTACTAAAACTCAAGTTAGCCCGCCACATTAAATATTCTCTAAAAGGCCTAATTTAACAGCATAAATTTAATGTTCATGCTCGGGCACATATAAGCACAAATCAAGAACAAAATATTGAAAAAAAAAATGGAGATGTGATGGGCCAACTTGAATTACATGTCCATGAACAGTATTCTACTGTAGGAATGCCAGTAATGTCATTGTCTCATGTAAAATGTGAGCAGTCCCAACTTCCCCCTCTAGTGAAAGTTTCTTAAAGTGTTGAGAGCCCAAATGTTACTAACATGTGAAAAGAGTGTACACTTAAAATTAAGAATGTGCAAAGTTGAAACCAGGGATACTTGCAACTTAGGACAGCCGGCTAGCTTACAATTACATTCCTAGTCGTGAAACAATGACTTCTGTACTGATTATGTAAATTCCAGTTAAATGGTACAAACGGCCGGTTCAAGACCTGGAGTAATGAACATGGAACTTCAAGATCGAACCTCCAACCCCTTCCTGTCCATCGGTGGGGGGTTGTTACAGCTGTTTAGTCTGTGCTCGTGCATTGTTTATATCCTGTTTGTGTTGCCTTCCTTGATGAAGAATGAGATCACCACTCCTATGTTTTGACTGTTGTGAAGAAGCCATAGTTTAAATCCTGTTTTGCTCGGGTAAGTAGCCTAAGAGGAAATGGAGGGGAGATTATTTTACCCCACTATCATAATTGATCATGTAGAAATGAATTTTTACTAAGTCCATTTTTTCAACATCTGGAACACGCTTAAGATGGGGATGTAGATGGCATGAGAAAAGGTAAGTGTTTTTGCAGTTTTTATACCCAAACTTTTTTGGTCAAATAAATCAAATAGTGATTCAAAACAAACTGAGTTTAATTTTCTTCACATGGTGATATCAACAGGTGTGAAATGTGAGTCAAGGGAGTCATGGAATTTAACTCTTTATTTAAAAAGTTTATCATCTAATGCCATTATGCTCATGACAGATATTCAGCAGTTAAAATGCCATTATTAAACCCGAATGGATCAATTGGAACCATAAAGGAAGAGGAATCTAAAGAATCATCAATATTTTCAAAAAACATAACTAGAAAATAGCCTTCTGTACTAATAAAATCAAAAAACAATTGATTCAAATTTGTATTTAAAAAAATTCAAAAAAAGTGGAATCCACACACTAACATGTGATTGAAGTGGTGTCTGACCATAAAAATTTAACTAGATTCATTTCCTGAACATTTGAGCGATTTCAAATAGGATGGAAGGAAATCCAAATTTTCTTAACATCTCAAACACAAAGGACTTCAACCCACCACATTGTAGCATTCATATGGCTACAAGCTAATGTTAGTCAACGAGTCAACAAAATATTACTTACCCAATATCACCATCCCAGCTATAG
>CABFWO010008912.1:0-14895 GCA_902155825.1 Timema genevievae | reverse complement strand
TGAGAATGTTGGAGTACATGAGATAGTGGAGGAAGCAAGGGTGAGATGGTATGGTCAAGAATGAGAATGTTGGAGTACATGAGATAATAAAGGTTTAACCAAGATTTAGGGTGGTATTGTCTTATAATGAGGAAAATATGATATAAAATAAATAAATAATATTAATTGTAATGATAGTGATTTTTCCGTCTTTATTAATATTTAAAATCATATTTTAAAGTAAATATTTTCATTTGCCTTCTTTTTGGTTACTTTAAATTAAACTCATCTTTTCTAAATAACAGCCTTGTTTCTATTTTTCTTTCTTTTAGCTGTACGTGTTCGAAGCATGGTTTATTTCCAGGTTTTATTACGCAGTATTTAAGAGCAGGTGCATAGTTAAGTCATGCCTATTTTTAGTTTTCGCGCTCAGATAAAATAACACCATTGGTAGTTGGAAAGAAATCAAGTAGTGACCTAGGTTTGCCAGTACAAAACTACAAGGAATACAGACCCAAGCCTTGAAAGACGACAAAGTTTTGTACTCATCTTCACCGCTGTATCTTCATGTGAAACAGACGTGTTTTGAACTATCGTTATAAAATGTTTGTTATCAGCATGTATGAGTGTTAAATGGTCTAACAAACAATACGTATTTATTTAAATAAATTGCAACAAGTGAACAAGTATTTTTCTTAAAGTAGTATCCTATCAATGCAGTTCAGTATGACCTGGCTAAAAGACGACCGATGAAAGCTTTCCAGATGACGCCCTTATGTAAGATAAGGAACAAGGATGGCAAACGGCTTGTAACTAAAGAAACCTGTGGTTCGTTACAAAATGTAGAAAAACAAAGCATAAGTAAATGCACCAACACATATTTACATACATTTCAATATTTTTATATGTTTATTCCATCTTCCTCAGTCTAACTACTACTACTATTACTACTACTTAGTGAGGAAGATGCAATTAACATATCAACACAATGAAGCAATTATGTGAGTGTAATATTGAAGTGTGTGTATCCAAATTGACCCGAAAATGGTTCACCACCTAATATAGGCCGCACCCCAAATTTGCAACCTTTTTCAGAGAAAAATCGATATTTACAGTAGAAATAAAAATAATGTTTGTGTTACTGGGAATGACGAAATATACATTTCCAATATGACTAAGTAGATATTCGTGCTGTTTACGGAGACCAATCACATAGCGTTGATATGCCACTAGCTTCTCTGCATAATCAGAGGGTAACTGTTAAGCTAAGATGTTCTTCGTCTATGTTCCATATAAGTTTGACACATAAATCTTTGGCACTACCTGATAATTGCATTAAATTCCCTTTGAGGAACTTTTAACTACGGCGCAGTTTCTCGGACCTTCAGTCGAGTAACCTCGCAGGTGATGGGTTATCTATTTTGTCTATTTTCTTTTACAAACAAAAGAACAGGCACATCAAGTTCAGGATGCCCACAATGCTTGGGCCATTGGAAAACTTTACATATTAATAAAGCATTCCGAAATAATGGTCCTTTTACCCTCAAGCTACGTATAATATTTTCATCAACAACATATTTTTTGTCTATTTTCCTATTGTTTGTAGTTTCTACATATTTAGCTACTACAATTTTAAAATTTGCGTCGCAGCTTTGTATTATTCCTTGGCTTTTACTCACCTTTTTCTCAATATGATCAGCCATTAACACTTCCAAACGAACAATAATACACACGCTAAATTATCTCACCAAAGAATAGCAGCCATGACCAACGAAATGCAACTAAATTTTTATAAGATATAAAATATCAATTTTGTAATCAAAACTAGTAAAAATATATGCCTGTAGAATTGCATTGAATAAATTAATCTTGAAGGTTTTGGTAGCCATCTTAATGTAGGCACAAATGAATATAAAGCCAAGGTTAATATATTTTTAAATAATATCGACAAGTTTAAGAAGCATATTGCACCATCTGTTATGACGTCTGCTTGTGCCTGACTCTAGAAAATTTCCTCTCCAAGAGTTTAATTGGATGTTGTTTCCAACTTTCTCATCAGTTGGCATAATCAAGTGATTACGGATAAGGACTGTGTAGACGCAATTTACCTTTCTAAGGACCATTAAGGACTTAAGGACTAAAAGGATGCAGAGCTTACGGACTTTGTAGATGGGGCTTAACCCAAATTTCAATTTGAAAAAAATAATAATAAGGATTTGAGTCTCAAATCTGACACTTTCCCGAATCCTAAAATCTTAAATATCCTTTAGGATTTGAGGTACTAGAGGATTTGAAGGACCCACCTTCGCTTTTATTCATATTTTTTGTTCTTTCAATTAGTCATAAAAAACCTATGATATAGTAATCCTTAAATATTATTATAAGTTTATAGGTAGAGATGGGTCGAATCCACTATTTCTCGAATCCAAATCCAAATCTACATTTTATTTTCGAATCTCGAATCTCAAATCCGAATCCTAGCAAATTGTTAGAAATTTTAATTATTTACAAATAGACCTACATTACACAATATAGGCCTTAATTGTAAATTAAGATTTATTTCAATCATGCTTTCAATTTTAATCAACCCCAACCACCCCTCGCAAAATACAGGTTAAAATCCAACCAAATTAAACCATCTAGACTCATATTATTGTTTAGAAATCAAATCAATCAAAATTGTGTGTCTTTTAGTTATTTTTAAAAGTGTTGTTAGAATGATTTTAGTTTCTAAGAAATCATGTGAAATAAACAGATTAGGTCTAGTTATCCTTTGATCAACTTTAATCATCATTGAAGGATTATAATTTATTTTAATAAGATAGCAAAAATAAAAATACAAATGGATATTTTTAATAAAGACTAAAACAACATGTTTAACAATTAAACATACATTGAAAACAGTGAACTCAATAATGCCTAAATATGTTTTATTATTATTTTATTATTATATCCATTATCTATCTTCACGTAGAAAACAAGAAATTTTTTCGATTCTTGCGATATATCGATTTCTGATAGTACATTCTATTTAAAACACGAACATATCTTCGATGTTCATTCCTATTTTATAAGGCAGGACTACAATTGAATATTTTTACAATTACTTCAATAACATATTTAAAAAATAATAAACGCTTAGTTAAAATCAATTTAAAAACAAATAATAAATTAGCAAATCATTATTTGATTCTTAAAATTCGAGAGTGCTTACTAAGTGAGTAGATTACCTGAATCGATTCTAAACAAACAATCGATATACAATACGTAGGCAGGTAGGAATAAATAAACAGTTTTATTGGTGTCTGACTGTCTACAGTATTTATTTTTCATGAAACCCAACCAAATGTCTAACTTATGGATCGTATGCAATAAATTGGGGTTCTTTGCAAAGTTGCAGATAATTAAAACCAGTTGGGTGGTAAGAATTAACAGTATCTTTATTTTATGCCGGGATCACAATCAACTTAACGTTAACTTATAGTTAACTTAACGTAAAGGACCTACTCATGTGTTTAAATGGAGGCGATCACGATGCAGTTAACTTAATGTTGTCTTGCAGTTAACTTAACGTAAGAGATGTTCTGGGAGGTCTTTTACTTTAAGTGAACGTTACTTGAAGGGTATCACGTGATCTAACCAGCCAATCATTATGCGAGTGACGTCAACAGGGCTATTTAGTAACTCATTTGTTGGTTTTATGACCAATGTTTACTCTTTAGCGTAAGTTCTAGTGATCAGACATTGAAACAAAATAATTACACTATAATAGGAAAGCTAAATTTATCAAAAAAGTTTTGTAATAGATATTTATTATATCAATTGAAAACTGTAAACATTCACAGATCATCACTTTAAAACTAGTACAAATCACAGATCATACTCAAGAATGAAGATGTTTGGCTCGAGTTGTTACGTTAAGTTATGTGAATCGTGATCCCGGCATTAATCATCACTCTGGCGAGTAAACATAATATACGTCATGGCGGCTGACTTTTTATTATGTGTAATGTGTTATTATTTCTGTTAAAAAAAGCCGTAGTTTGTTTTATTTATTTCGAATTTATTTGTAATTCTAGTTTTGATTTTCAGTTTCTAAGAGTTTAAATGTGTTCAATTAAAAAATATTTACAAGATTGTTTGTGAGGTGAAAGTCTTAGAAGTGAGCATGTGCCAAAATGGTCGAGTTCAAGTTTCCCGTAGAGGTGGGAGCGTAAGGTACTAGGCATGTAAGATTTTCCACACCTAACAATTTTTTTTAATAATTATTTTATTCATGTTAATCTCTTTTGTCCGACAAAATAAAGATTACGGATTAAGTTCTGCTTCTCAAGTAGGCCTAGCTAAGTAATTTTTGAATTCAAAATATTATGTTTTGTTTATGAGGTGAAAGATTCGACTATCAAATCCAGTAAAACACCGAATCCTCTAATCTTGAATACTTGTCAGGATTCGGTGGATTCGAGGATTCGAGTGGCCCATCTCTATTTGTAACTCTTTTTACTAACTATAGAGTAGCAAGGAGTAAGAGCACACATTGGGTAAATGTATGCATCACCAGTTTTTTGTGTATTTTTGTGGCAGTTGGCCGAACTGTACCACTTCTTGGTAGCGTGTAATGGTGGCCGTGTGAGAGCAACACATCATCATCCTGGTTTGAACCATGTTCTTTGAAGTTTCTTTCTGTAAACTGGTTTTGACGCTGACTGAAGGTGGCAGCACCATACAGCCGTTGAATTTAGCTGTGTCTTCATGGGGTAGCAGTTTGAACAGTTATTTAATGTGCACTCTTACCCCAAATGTTTAAGAAAAATATTTAGTATTTATTTAACTTTGTTTTGTCTATTTATTCTACGCAAAAGTGTTGAAATATTAATGTGTATGTGAGTAATTCTTTGTTTTNTTTTGTAAAAAAAAAAAAAAAGTTCAAAGTTAATTTTCTGTGTGGTTATATTTCTTTTATATGATTTATATAAATGACTTTCTATTTTTGTATATGTTAAATACGAAAATGTGTTTTTTCAGCCTAAAACTGCCTAAAAAAAGGCCTAGAACACCATAGAGACCGCACTGTTCACCTGCAGTGATGTTAGAAGCAAGAGAGAGAGAGAGAGTCAAAGATAAGGAGGGCAAACGCTCAGTTGCTGCTTCAATTGGTATGAAAGAATCTACATTTCATAAGCATTTGAAGATAAACTCTCCAACAACACCCCTGGGCAGGTACAAACCAATATTTTCAGAAGAAAAAGAAGAAAAATAACTGGTTTATTACTGTTAAACAGTGGACAATATGTTTTATGGACCTACAATCAGTAGTCTTCAGCAGATTGTCTTCAACTTTGCAGAAAAAAATTGTATTGAGCATAGATTTAATAAAGACTCAAAGAGGGTAGGCAGAGACTGGGCGTAAGGGTTCACAGAAAGAAATCATACACTTTCCTTGCGGCAGACAGTTCAGACGGGGCTAGGCCGTGCTATAGGGTTCAATCGTGTACAAGCTGAAAGGTTCTATGATAATCTGCAAAAAAATCCTATGACAAATATAATTTCAGTTCAAATCAAATATGTAACATGGCCGAAAGTTGTATCAGTTAACAGAGAGCTTACCTTATCCTCATGCGAAGTATCATAAACAAAGGTATAAAGGAGGTTTAAAATCCGCTCTATTATGTAGATCTCCTTTCAAAAATAAATTAAAAAACCAAACCAAAAAGACACGAGGAAAAAAATTTATGAAGGACTTATTTAGCAACAACACAAATGAAAAGGGAAAAGGAAATAAGAAGAAATTTGAGCGAAAATACAAGTGTCCAGCCTGTGATATAGTTTACAGTGACCCTCCTGCTGATGACTGGATTGAATGTTCAAATTGTCGTGGCATTTTGGTGGCATGAAGACTGCACAAGTTATGAAGGAGGCCCATTTACTTGTGATTTGTGTTAAAAAGAAGTTGTTTAGTGTATGATTTTGAACATGATTTAAAATAGTTCCGAAATAAACTATAGATTATTTGTATAGTTTTAAGTTTTCTTTGGCGCAGCAAGGAATGTAAAGGCTATATATTTTAGTTTTAGTTTTGAATATAGGCCTAATATACCTACAGATAAATAATATGTATAGCCAAATAGTTAATCTTTCTCTGTGCATAAATTTAACTTGCTGACTCTTACCCCAAAGTATGTGCACTCTTACCCTGAAGGAAGGGGTAAGAAAGCGCTTATGCAGAGATGAAAAAATGCGATACTTTGAAATAACTGAAATGAATCTTTTCTAATGAATTTATCATAAAAATATTTCTTAAGAGTTGTTTTTTCTTATGTATAACTTTGTACCTTAATAATTTTTACAATTAAAATACGTGAAACTGCACACACTTACCGCTTGTTACTCTATAGCTTTACCAAACAAATAAAAATTATTTCTAAAAGTGTTGACAATAGTGACTTGACTGATGTCTTATAAATGTTTGTAATAAAAAGTACATTTTTAGGTGCTCCAAAAAGCCATTTATAAGGGAATTGAAGCATAGATTTCTCAAGAGAGAATGCATTCTCCCTACTACATGATGGGAGTGGCTTTAAACAAGTTTCTCTTCTCATGAAGTTCAATGATTTGACCGCTTGGGTTTATTATTTTAGAGCATAAGATTTTAAATCAACCAATTTTGCTGTTTAACTTTTTTATGTTTAGTTTTTGTTTGCCTTTCAAAAAAGAAGCTGGAATGTTTTGAGATGTTGTTACTGAAATGTTTGGTAATAGTGGACTGAAGCTCACGTTCTTTCTTTCTCCTCACTCGCACAATTACTGAATTACATCTCCCTTGTCAGTCTTTTCCTTACATCCTTGATCTTCTAGCCTTCTCCACCCTCATTACACGACCATCCCATACTTGGTTCCTCTACTATCCCAGGTAACTATTGCATGGACAAGTTAATTTTGACCAGCTCTGGTTTTTTAATTCGAGTCAAACTTGAGTAGAGTATTTCCAAAAGCTCCAGAGTTTGAAACGAGTTCGAGTATATTCAATATTTTAAAATGTTAAGAGTAGTTTATATTTGCTTATTTTCAAAGTAAAATAGTATATTTAAAATGTCAACAGTCAAAACAAACATAAAATGTAAATATCACATATTTAAAATTAGAGATTTTAAAAATATACTAAAACAACACAACATGGTCTTAAAATAAGAATTGCATTAATTTTTTAAATAATAAATACTTTTGAAAAACAAAATTAAAAAAATTGGAAATTTCAGTTTTTAAATGAGAAATAACACTTTTAAAAAAACATGTTATAAAAATAAGCATACCAATCAAATACAAATATAATAGAAAAAATAATTAAGATTGTTTCAACACTCATGACTTTTAAGGACATTAAAATTACACTAACAATAATTATTAAAAAAAAGTTGATAAAATTCAAGTTTTAATAGGGTAGCATTTCCCAAAATGTACTTCCGTAACTTAGTTTACCTTACAAAAAACATAATAATCACAAACAATTAGAAAAATTTGAAATATTTCATATTTCATTTATTAGTCTTTAGTGTAATAATTGCGCATGATCACGTCTTCTGTTCCAATTACATTCCTCTATATGCATATGCACATGTATGGGCTCTCGCTAGATATTAACTTATTGAGAAATTTATTTCAATTCCATTTTTAATGCTTATAAAAGTTTATGTTCATAATTTAGAATGAAAAATACGATGGTTTAATTAATATTTTTAGTAAACTATATGAAAGAGAGAATGCTTTTTACTTTCTCTTTATCTTACAGGTAGAGAAAGTATGGTGATCGTCAAAAAAATCGAACTCGAGATTTTATTGAATTTTGACGTTTCATGACTTCCTGAATCCGAAAAAGTGGTTTTTGAATTTCCGTCTGTCTGTCTGTCTGTCTGTCTGTCTGTCTGTCTGTACCTCCAACTAGAGCCTAAACTATTTTACCGATTGAGCTGAAACTTGATATCTAGGGTTTTCATAGGGTTGCCCCGAGGGGTTTTTGGAATTGGATATCTACCCCTAAAATTAAGGGTAGTTTACTGAAGGGAAAAAAGAGAAAAAGTCGATTTTCTCAAAATCGGCTCTAACGATTTTGATTAAATTTCATTTATGAACATTAATAAATATTC
The DNA here is from genome assembly GCA_902155825.1 of Timema genevievae. Lineage (NCBI taxonomy): Eukaryota > Metazoa > Arthropoda > Insecta > Phasmatodea > Timematidae > Timema > Timema genevievae. The sequence continues at coordinate 6,775 of CABFWO010008912.1, read as the reverse complement.
CAAACAAAATGGCTACTCTCAATATTTCGGCAAAATGGCTTTAAGGGCTCCGGTCTGATGCGTAAATTAACATTTTTTATAATAGCTCCGAAACTATTTGAGATATGAAATTACTTAGCATTACAAATATGTATATATATTTATAATACAGATATTTTATCCGAAACATATTTTTATAAAATCAATAACTTTCAATCTATACGCAATTATATAATTTTTTTAACTTTTTGGACATTAAAGTTTAAGTATTGCGACCGTAAAAAAAACTAACCTGAAATGTTGATGGATGTCGACGTCTCATGACCCCCCGAACCCTAAAAAATAGTCTTTGCAATGCCGTCTGTCTGTGTGTCTATAAAAACTTAAAATTAAGGGTAGTTTACTGAAGGGCGAAAAGAGAAAAATTTGGTTTTCTCAAAATCTGCTCAAACGATTTTGATTAAAATTCGTATCTAGGCGTTGATTAAGATTATAAATAAACTGGCTATTTTCATTTTCCTATGAAAATGATTTTTAGGGTACTTTACAGAAGCGTTAATTTCCGTATCTCCACAACTATTTGAGAAACTAAACAACTTATCATTGCAAAATTGTAGGACTATTAGAAATAAAAAACTTTTATTTGACATATATTTTTATAAAAGCAACAGTTTCTGAGATATTTGCAAATATATTAATACAATTTTGTGAGCTTTAGTTGTAAACATATACTACTTAAGTCTTAACGCAATAATTCTCCAATGCCATAGAGTAATTAAATATAAGTATCTAAAAAAGTATGTTATTTTTCCTTAAAGCTCTTAGGAGAAATGTTTGCATAGCAATGATCTATCTCCATTTTAGACTCAATAGTCAATATTTACATTTTTTATTGGTCAAAATGTATAAATGAATAATTAAATATCAATGCGATGACTTGAAGATCTGCAACACCTTATAAAATGTTAAAATTTTAACCAGAAATTGAAATTTTAATACGAAGTGTTGACTCTTGTGGAAGACATTAAACTGTTTGAAATGTTCTTAGGTGGACAAAGATGCGCCTCTTTTCTCATTGATTATATATCATTGTATATTATTTTATGCGTGTTCTTATGTGGAATGGTGATGATACAATGTACATTATTCCGTTCAGAAATCTTACGAGTTTATAGAAAGAGAGAGAAAGTCTGTGCGGTGTGCCGTACCATTTATTTTTATTTAAATGTGGTAAGTTTGGTAAATATTTATTGCATTTAAAAGCCAATTATGATCAAAACTTGTTTTTAAACAGTTAACCAACATAATTCTATAACTAGTGCTAGTTTTGTAGTTTAACGTATTAATTAATACAATTTTTAAATAGTTTGAAAACATCCAATATAATATATTCTCGATGTTAAATTTTTAATTTAAATGATATTATGCTTTTAGAAAGGAACCAGCTAAAAATTATAAAAATAATGATTAATCAATTATTTAGTCATCTATTTAGCTATTTTTATTTTCACTGCTTTGTCATGGCGATGAAAATATACAACTTAAATCAAGGACAATTCAAAATGGATGATAATATTGAATAAATTTACCAGTCAAAAGTAGTTCTAAAGTTTTATTACATTATTAATGTGAACATATATATTTATTTTAACAATTTGTTAAGTTTCCGAATGATTTATAAGTGGAACTGCCGATATTAAATTAAATAGCCTATTCTTATCATTGTGTTTTAAAAATTGATAGGAAGCTTGAAAATGACGAGCCTACCAAACTTTCGATCTTGATCTTGAACTTAAGTGAGGAGCCCAGCTCGAAGCTTGAAATCAAAGTACTCACAGAGCCCTAATATATATTATTATTGTGACATCCAAGCAGTTTAACATAATTAGTAAATACATAATGTTTGTATGAAGGAATGTGTGGATAGTATTACCTGTTAAGGTGTGCTCGTATAAGAGGCCCCAACATGATGTTGTTGACAGTGCAATACCCCTGCTGCACCAGAAGACTCAGCATGTCCCTAGTACTAGCTGCGCCCTCCCCGCTCTCAGACATGGCAGTCAACAATTTAAGGCAGTTACGAGAGATGGACACCATAGATCCCTTCCCTCTGATGTTTGCTGGGTATTTGTTCAGTAGAGAGACGGCATCTAGTCGTAACAAAATGTACGATACATGAATATTTATTAGGGATATGTGGAGGCAACTTTTTAAATGCGAAATGAATTTGAAACAAAACTTAAAGCATGAGAAACAAATCTGAGATAAGGTTTTTGTTGTCACATTACTTTACTTTTAATTTTTAAATTATTCATTAGGTGCATATAGGTACAGATTTTACTTTACATTCATTATTGTTTCCAGTATGTAGCCTGGGCCAGTTTTTTATTCAAGACATTTATTTTATACAAATAGCTAGGCCTGTCGTGACTTCATATGTCTCAAAACCTATATTAAGACTAGGACAGGCATACAACATCCAGTCCCTGGCCATTAAGTCATAAATGTGAAAGGGTTAACCCAAATTTTACCTATGATAAATTTTTCAGCCATGCCAGGAATCAAACCCGGGACTCTTAGCTCAATACACAGACACGCTACTGACTGTGCCAAGGCGTCGGATCATATAGGTATAGAGTACAAAGTAAATATACAAAGACATAAAGTTTTATTATTGTGTGTAAATATACATAATATAATATGTAATAAATAAATATGGTAGAATTACTGGGAATTAAAGCACAATAAGAGTAAAAACACGAATATATATTTACACCAGGAAGTATTAGATTAGTAGTAGTAGTATTAGTAGAAGTGAACCAACCACTTAAGTATGATAAATACTACTTCCTGAATAAAGTAAAATGGCACCAATCGGCCGTAAAATTAAAAAATGAAGAAAGGAACTGATGAACCCCGAAAATTGTATAGTTATGTGTTTTGTTGTATTTTTAATTGTGAGCTTTGAGGCCTACAATTGTCTAGTAAGTGTGTAGGCTCTACTTTCTATCTTCTTTTCAATGTATAGATGATTTACAACTACTTCCTGAGGAAGATGAAATTAAAGCATCCAAATGTTGAATTGAGATGTTTGTAAATACGTGTTAGTGTTTTAACTTTTATTTGCGCTTAATTTTTCTACAATTATATCATATTTATTTAATTACATATTACATTTTGATTGAAGCACTTTAAGCTTATTTCATAAATGTGAATATACTTGAATTATTTATCTATGTTTAACAAAAAATGATCATATGTTGAAATAAGTCATATGAAGCATGGATTATTTTGAATTTGGAAGTTTTTACTAAAGAAAAGTTTATGCACATGATTTAATTTACTTTATGCAGCATGTATTTACTACCTAGCCAAGTTACGCACATATTTACACTAATGGTATAGGGATGTGAAAGTAATAATTTGGAGGAAATGTACAAATGTTTGCATGGAGGAAGAGTATAAAACTATTTAGGAAAAACCAATTTAATTACATATCGACATAATTTGAACCTCGACCATTAATTACCAGTAAGCCAATGAGTTTGGCATTTAAAGCACTTTCTCACAAGAGAGGTTGATATTTTACATCTTTTAAATTATATATATAGTTTTAGTAGTATATGTTCATTTTTTATGTTACCATTTGTCTATCCTGTCATTCTTTTGACATTTCCCCTATTTTTCAATATCGTCTATTGGTTTATTCTTTCAAGAAGTTACCTGTCTCTCATAAAAAGTTATAAAAATGAATTATCACCTAATGAATTATAAGACAGTGTAGAAACACTGTACAATAATGTAAAGTGATAATGAAGGAAGCCAACCTGAAAGGATAGTTAAGTTAGGCTCAGATAAGAACAAACACACTTCTCTTCATTTCTTCTTATATTCTTCACACTTGTAACTTCACATTTACAAATTGTTTTTAAATTTTTGGAAATATTCCTTTTTCTTATAAAGAGACACATATATACATAAAACACAGAAACAGACTATATACTTGAAGAATTTTAAAATATCTTAAAACCAACCAAAAGCTTGTCATAAAAAAGTTATGATAGAACTAAACTTGTGTCAAAGAAGAAGCAGTAACAACCTATTTGCTCAGATTTCAAGCTTCGTGCCAATCTCATCATTTATGCTCGGGATCGAGATCCAAAGTTTTGTAGGCTCGTCATTTTCGAGCTTCCATTTGATGTACGTACAAAATTTTTTTAAAGCAAAGATAAACATAGGCTATTTAATTTAGATAATAAGCGCAGTTTCAATTATAGAACAATTGGTAACTTAATAAATTGTTGAATTAATATCAAAATTCACATTAATAATGTAATAGAGTTCTAAAACTACTTTCGACCAGTAAGATTATTTAATATTTTTGTCCATTTTGAATTATCCTCAAATGAAGTTGCAAAGTCCAATTACTTCACTACGATATTAAAAATTCAGCCATTCCCAATCATCAAAACAGATTTTAAAACAAATAATAAATTATCAAAGTGTTACGTATTTAAGTCTTAAAACTTTACCTACATAGCTAGCGCTTGTTAAGTAGGATGTGATGAGAAAATTCTAAGCAACTTTAAACAAACAATCAATAATACGTAGAGTTTACTAGACAATTTTAGCAATACCGAACTTTAGTTTTGATTCATGAAACTCCATATAATATCTAACTTTTGAATAATATAAAGTAAATTATTATCTTTGATTAGATTTTCTTAGATCATTGGTTTTGAAATAAAAATAAAGATGCTTGTTTAATAAACACTAATTTTTTACACTTGGCTGTCATGGCGGCTGACTTTTACAGTAATTCATAGCAGACGTGTTTATCCGTTAGATTTTTTGTAACATGTGAAATATATTTATCTTCTCTTTATAAAAGCAACAGTATGTTGTATATTTATCCTTTGATTTCTTCTCATATCTCTTTACTTTATATTATTTTACTTTCTGTATATAGCATGTTAATAGTCGAGTCCAATGTTCGTATTTAGGAGGAGTAGGGTATGTATGAGACTCGGATTTTCATCAAGGATTATCATTTGTCATAATAAAAATTAGCTTAACATTGTTTTTATGAACTTTTTTCAAAGTTAACCTTCTTGTGCAAAAGCAATATTTGAGACAAAAAATAAAGTCCTTGGCAATTCTTCAACCGTAATTAGATTTTAGGTCAACATAGGTGTTTAGTTTTGTAAATAAAAAACCATTTGTTAACATTACAAAATAAGTCTACCATAATTATTATTTTCTTCATTCTTGATAAAATAAATACCACTTTATAAAAATCTACCCAGAACCAATGAAAAACTTGAGGTCGTCTTGGATTCGGGTAAATATGGTATTCATCTGTTTATATTGAAGTTAAAAGCTAATTTAGCAATAACAAAATGTACCTCAAAAAGTGAAAATGTTTGCTTTAAAAAGTTACATATTAATTATATATTCACATATAATGTTTGTTTCCTGTATTAGTATTTTATTTTAATGGTTCCTTTCACATAAGGGTATAAAAGTTCCCTTTTTAGTTCGAGGCGAGTTAAAATCGAATATATGAAATATTCTGAAAGCCAAATCGAATTATGAATATTTTTGTCAGTTGTTTTCATCATCATCATCATCATCATCACCATTAGGCACAATTTCCCGCCACTGTCAAGGTCTTGGAAAAGCTTTGTAATTTTCAAAGCCAGAATTTTTTTCTAAGTGAAGGGTAAGCTTGATCAGTAATGATCAGTATTATCCAGGAGGTACTACCCCTTTGTCCAACGGCTTGTGTTTTAACCGTGTTCCTCGTTTCATCGTAAACTCATTTAATGATTTTTGTAGAGTTGGGTCAAATCATCCACTATTTTAAAAATCTGAATCTACAATTTATATTCAAATCCCGAATTGCTAATACTAATCTGAGTCTTAAAAAAAATATGAACATAAGATGAAATTTAAATATAATAGAATAACAGAAAATACAAATAGTAACTAAATGTTAATATTATTTCTTATAATCCATTCATTATAATATTTCTACACACAGTTAAGTGTTAAATTACTGGTCTGGGGTCTGGTTGTTAAGTTCAGCCTTATTATTGGTTCTGAACCACCAATAGGCAGTACTAGAGCTTTAAAACAAATTTGACTAGAAATGTAGAGGCTTTTCTTAAGGATTTGAGCCTTGACTCTGAAATGCTGTCGAATCCTATAATCTCAAATATCCTTAAGGATTTGAAGGCCTAGCTTTAGTTTTTTTTGTTTCCGGTTTTAACTTTTCCTATCCCTACCCTGTTCCTTCTTCTATAGACTGGATAACAAAATGATCTAATTATCAAAAGGTTTAGTTTACGTTGCTCCAAATTACCTTTCAGTTTCCCTTTGGTGACTAACAAAGTAGCAAAGTCCACAACTTTGAAATGATCAAGGGTAAAACTGGGAGCAGATGTAGTTAGCTCCTTAAAATATGCCTCTGCTTCTTCCAGGTTGCCAAACCGAACATGGGCATCAAACATACAGGCAATCATTCCTGCGGAAAACTCATGGCCCGCCGCCTCAAACTCCTGACAACAGTTGGCGATAGGAACTTACAAACAAATAACACAAATAAACACAACAACTAGGGGGTCTGTTAATATTAAAAAATAATTTCAAATCGAGAAGGGTCAACTATTTGATTTAACCATGAAAATACAAAGGACAAATACCCAAGTTCAAATATTTATATGATCCTTTATCGTTGCTAATCCTTGGGTTTTCCAGTGCGAGCCAGTCTGGCGAACATTGAAACTGATTAATA
>CABFWO010008911.1:0-14909 GCA_902155825.1 Timema genevievae | reverse complement strand
ACAAAAAATTTCATCAAAATCGGTCCAGCCGTTTAGGAGGAGTTCAGTGACATACACACGTACAGAAGAATTTTATATATTAAGATTAACTAAATTACGGCGCAACGTCATGATCAATGAAACCATCTCTAATAATATTAATACTTCAAACCGCCACAAAGTACTGTGATAATTACTCATAATATAAATAGCCTACATAATGTTGTGACAAGGGACGACAAACCTTCCTCACACAAATACCTCGCACAATCGTGATACGGCCTCCAAATACAAATACCTTGCAGCGCGACCAGCCAGTTTCAATGACAAAGAGCTATTATCGATCATGAAGTCAATTCATTCAGTTTTGTTGATGTAGTATCGATGTTATCCAGAGTAAATATTGGCCGATACATTACACTCGAGTGACAACACATAGTAGGGTTCCTTGAGCATCATCAGGATGTAACAGATCGCTCTTTGATCAGCAATACCTTTAAAACAATGCGATATAATATTTATATCTAAGTATTTGTAGCTTTATACCTAGGCTAGGCATCACAGTTACATTTATTTAACTGTAGGATGGCGGCTATTTTCTCAGCTGTCAAAGACACGGTCACTTCCTCCGGGTAAAAGGATAGGCGTTGAGACAAGAGGCCGGAACACAAGGGTGAGACTAAAATAACATGTGACCGAATGTGTCTTGAAAAATTGTTTCTGAGGCAAAACAGTTTAAGTTGACATTTACTTCGTAGATTTACAACATTGTAAAAATAAATACTTCTGAATAACAAAGCAAACATGTTAATACGAGGAAACAAAATAAAAGTTACAATAAAATAAACAAATTAACTCTTAAATTACTTTCGGTGTCACTTGTAAGTTAGAGTGTGTGGACTCGTCACGACGATGAAGAATAACAGTTTTGTAGGCCCGACATAAAAAATATTTATTAAAGTTGAAATTTAGTTTTAGTGGATGTTCAAAAGAATTGTTAAAAGTTAAATGAAAAATAATGTCCTTTTATTTTGTTAATCATAATCGAAATTTGTTAAATTAGTTAAAAAAAAGTTTTCCAAAGGTATGTATATTTCTTATAATAAAATATATTTAAAACACTGTTAAGGATGATGACTCTTAAAACTACATATATATAATATATTAATATGATATATAATAAAATTGGTGGGTGCCTCGCCTAGGGATTACACTTAGGAGAATTAAAATACATACCTTTTCCTCAGCTAGCTCTGACCGTGGCGCGATGACCCTTAAAACTCGAGACCACTAGGCGTGCTCGGTAACGCTTTCTGGACGATTCTATAGTTGTTTTTTTAAGTAATGGCACTACCTACAAAAATGAATGTTACGATATAACTAAAATTAATCACTAAAGATTTAGAAATGAATATAAAAAATGTTAAAGAGAGAATCAAAATCTTGACTTCCATCTATCAAAATCTAAACTCTCGCAAGCTTAGAAGTAAATAAATCTTATTTTCCCAAGAGCCTTTGAGAAGGTTTCCTCTTTGTGTGTGGGATCAGCTCTGTCAAAATAAATCTCCTCTGTGTGGAATCACTCTGTCCAAATAAATATTTCGCAACTTTAATGTTCATTCCAAACGAGACTCACTCTTCATTTGTCATCAGCTGATTATGTCTTTAGTAGCCATGGCCGACCACGAAAATGAGCAAGATCTCAACAGACGATTTCAAAGAATAATTACATTTAATAAAGAGTTAAGTTTATCTTGCATATTTCAATGTTCGTTATTATTATTTTAAACCATGCTGGATGATCTTCCCTTGGTATATTGTGAATTAACATAAATTGTATCTGATATGCACGACAAAAGACAGTGTTATGTGAAGGACGACCTTCGGAACACATTTTAATTCACACACAAAAAAAGTAAATTGTAATTTTTTTACAAATTTTAAAACTAAAAGAATAAAACCATAGTAGGATGGCAAATATTACCAGAACATAGTAGGCAAAGCTTATCTATTGTAGGTAAATTCTCACAGTATTCGGTAACACATTGTTAAGAATACCGGTAAAATAGGTAAACATAGCACTCCGCTTACACAAAGTTGCTGAAGAAGGCAAACGGGATCCAATCTCTTTCTTACCTCCAAAAGCCACTGGCTTGAGCCCTTATCAATTCTGAACGTGAAATGTCTGCACTTGTCCATTAAGTAATTTTTCCCTTGCAAGCCAATGATTTTAAGTTGTCTGCGCGTTAAAAGTTGTGCGACACAGTTAGTTAAACGACATTTTTCTTCATATTTACATTTAACTGGTTAAGTGTAAGAAAAGGCGGTAGCCTTAATTTCGCCATTAAAGTCGATTATTATTATTATTATTAATAATAATAAAGCATTATTTTCGTTTTAATTATTTTGTCCTAACAACTTGCTTCTTAATACGTGGCAGTTCAAAAATAGAAAGGCATTTTTTAGTATTTCTCTTTGAGGTGAACATAACAAACAATTTTCCGTGTCATCCTCAAAATCAAAGATTGAGTTATGGTCCATACACATATGGGAATAATTACAATTAATTGGATAAAATCATTTACACCTATCCAAAGTTTGCAACTTACGGGTTACCTGTGATATAAAACGTTGATTCCCACGGTTTTTTATTTAAGGAATTAATCGTGCACGTAACTAGGGCCCACAAACTCTTTCTTGTACTCTATAAAGTTCATTTGAAATAAAGCAGCAACATTTTCACACCACTAACGCCCACAAAACACAGAACACGTCTACACAACAACAAAGCTAACGTGGGGTGTCTTAAGCAGTCCCTAAGCTTTGACGTCACGTCCAACCAGCTCTCAGTTTATAGCCCGGGTACTCACCTAACAACACCTGATAGCACGTAGTATAGAGAAGTAACACATCACTCATCCCCTGATAACACCTAGTTTAGTGAAGTAACACAGCTCTCATCCCTTGATAACACCTAGTTTATTGAAATAACACAGCTATCATCCCCGATAACACCTAGTTTAGTGAAGTTACACAGCTCTCATCCCCGATAACACCTAGTTTAGTGAAGTTACACAGCTCTCATCCCCCGATAACACCTAGTTTAGTGAAGTAACACAGCTCTCATCCCCCGATAACACCTAGTTTAGTGAAGTAACACATCACTCATCCCCTGATAGCACCTAGTTTAGACAGGTAACACATCTCTCATCCCCTGATAACATCTAGTTTAGACAGGTAACAAATATCTCACCCCCTGATAACACCTAGTTTAGACAGGTAACAAATACCTCACCCCCTGATAACACCTAGTATAGTGAAGTAACACAGCTCTCATCCCCGATAACACCTAGTTTAGTGAAGTAACACGGCTCTAATCCCATTATAACACCTAGCTTATACAGGTAACTTTGATTCAGACGTCATATGTACTCTGATAACCTGGTGTCTAATTTATAAAACTGCTAAATTGCGACGGATAAAATCATTTTACCAAATTTTGAAAGTGATAACTCAATTTAATGCTAATAATTCTATAATAACCAAAGCTAAATTTGTCCTTACGCTGCTGTTGTTAATGAAGAAGAGGAAACCGAACTTTGACCGAACTCATTAGATCATTAAATATTCCTCATAATTGGTCGCGATGTGACTCTTGACTACCTAATATTTATTTAATAGGTACCGTCGAGTCTTGAAGCCCGGGTCCCAGTGTTTTAAATAGTGACTCATTGTTATAGTTTGTGTTTGTTTGTCCACACACCCGAGCGGAGCCGAACATTCCTGAGGACACGCACGTGATAGTGGCCTCAAAGATACATTCATCTTCCTTGTCCTGTGGAGCGTATTGTTTTATTAGCCACTCGCATTCCTTCACGGGCGGTGGGTGGCAAACAATGGGGGAAAGGGGTAGCCACGTGCTTCCGGTCATTGCGCCTTGAACTGGTACAGTCTCGTGCGAACAATATATCCCGGTACTCAAGAGAAACCCGAGGGTTAAGGTTGACGGACAGATGATAAGACGAAACAAGGACACCAGATACCTGGGCGTGATGCTGTATGAGAGGAGCGACTTCATGACACACGTGGAGAACGCATGTTGAAAAGCTTTGAGAGCTATGAATAAGATCATCAGCATATGGCAGGGCAGATTTAAACTGTCTAGGAGGCCGATCAGATTGTATCACCAGGCTATACTGGTCCTCATTGTGGGTTATGGAGCTGGCGCGTGGGCTCGTGGGCTCATCGGCTCAGACAGGTAGGAATCAGAAGGAAAATCAGAAGCCTTCAGAAGAAATGTACTTTTGAGGCTATCTGGAGCGTACAAGACTGTTTCCACAGACGCTTTGTGTGTAGCCTTGGGTATCTGGCCCTTGGACTTAGAGGTGAGGAGGAGAGCGGCATTGTATTGGATAAGGAAGGGGGATATGGAGAAAGTGGCTAATCTCACGAGAGCAGGGATAACAACGGGACTTCAGGTCAGGAAATATCTTGGAGAGGAGTGGCAAGATGAGTGGGAGCGGAGCCAAACAGGTAGAATAACGCATAAGATATTTCCAAGCGTTGCTGAACGGTTGGGAAAGGAGTACCTGCAGCCCTCTCCAGGTTTAGTAAATTTTATTACTGGGCATGGTCCATATAAGGCCGCTCTCTTCGCTAGACGACTGATAGATACAGGAACTTGCGATTGTGATAGGGAGGCGACAACGGAACACGTCATGCTGGAGTGTAGTGAGACCTTGGAAGATAGAATGAACCTACAGATATCGTTGCAGACGAGTACGGTTTATTACATACTGCGTGACGTGGACCGATGGAGTCTCCTGAATGCAATCGCGGATAATGTGTCCAAATACGAAAGAGATAAGTACTTAACTGTAATGAAAAATATAGGACAAAATAGATTGGTCAACTTAAGACAAGGGTACAGGATGGAGAGCGACAGTGACATGACAGTAGACAGTGACGTTACAACAGACATGGATGAGACATAACGGTACGGCTTGACTAAGTCAATAGGTGTGACAAAGACAAACTGGATTATCAGCTGGTCTGGGTAGAATGTGGTGGGGATCTCCAGGCAAACCGGAGCCTAGCTGAGGGAAGGAGTGCTCTCTGGATTCCAGTAGTGTGAACTGGATACCAGCTAGGGAGTATAAGAGAACAACATCTTCAGACGAGAGAATCAACCCCTCACTCATAGGGTCCAGCCAGCTCACTTGGCGACAAGTGTGTGATGCTGGGCTGGAGCTGTCGGGCGTCCGGTCCGTCCACCGATCCATCGGATGGCTGCTCTCAGTTCAGAAAATGGATCGGCGATAACAACTGAAAGACCCTGCAGTCAACTATAAGAAGGACTTGTACTTAGGTTAAGTTTGTATTAAGTATGTTTTATAAATCTTTAGGTAGTAAGTGGAACGAAATCTCCGGTAGGGTGCCTCCCCAAGTGGCGGAGAGGGGGATGCTCGCCCCCACTGGGGCTCTCGCCGATCTGGGGACTATTAGAGCCAGAGTGCGGTGGGACACCCAGCGGGGCAGGATACCGGGGGCGTAATATACTCGGGGCGGCCCAACTAGTAGGATAGGTATAGGAAAGAAGAACAAATAGGACTTTTAGATTTAGGTGCTTATTTTAAATTTATTATTGTATTTAAAACAAAAAAAGAACATAGCTAAAAGATGTAATGTAAATTCAAGATGTAGATCTAGGTCCCGAGCTACATGCTAGGACTCGGGATAAATAGTGTAAATAAATAAAAGATATCTCCCGGTGGAGGAAATAATAAACCCCTGAATTACATTTGACACCACTTCAATCACGAAACACAAAAATCTACATTAATCTTTAATTTTCTCAGAGAGCTACAATGGAGACCTACTTATATCTGACAAGACGACATAATGTTAAAACATCAATAATTTTAATTTCTCTAGTTTGATCCAAGACTAAATAATGAACTCATATCAAGCTATTTATTCTTACAGCTGATTTATAAACTGTACTAGGAATATATTTCTTTAATTAAACTGATTGTGTGATCTAATATCCTTATTATTAATTAAGTTACTTCATTATTTTTGTCTTTTTAATCAAATATATCTGTTTTCAAGTGGATTTTAACAGCTACATACTTAAATAAATAATTTTCTGCCTTTCTCTAGCTTTTATCATAAACTAGACATTTACTACAAATTCGTAATATTTGTGAAACGAAATAATAGGTTGATACATTGTTATAGAAACACTGCATTAAAGATCATAAATGAAATAATGCACACGGTTACTTACTTTAAGGCATAAGGAATTAGGAACACTGTTACAGACAAATTAAGAAAGGAGAAACAGCTTTGGCTACCAAAGAGCGTAAGAATCAAATCCATAATCAAAGATCTGAATTAAAAATTATACAGGATGATCGTTGTCAAATATTTTAGGATCGTGTTTCAATCAACCAAACGATATAAAATGTTTATATAAACATGGGTCTAGAACCGCTTAGTTTTAGAGTTATTAAATATTTTCCTTTAAATAGTTAATCAACCCAAATTGCTTTAATGAATGAGTTGCATAGATACGTAATGCCATCTTTGTTCTTTAGATTTGGTAATAATATACGTATGTGTTTCGTGTTGCTGATTTGTCTTTTGTATTGTTATTCAAAGAGGTTAGTTGGCTCTGGTAGATACTGCAGATTACTTCGGAGTAAGAAATAGTTAAGTAATTAATATATTCGATTAGTGAAATGGCAGACACACACTACGCTCATGGTCTTGCAGATGGGAATTCATTAAGAGCACGTGAAATTTATTCAGAAAGGTAACCTGACAGGCGTTTAGCTTGTCCAACATCATTTTATATAAACTCCACCAACGTTTGCGAGAGATGGGATCATTTGAGAAAATATTTTTTTGACGTTGGAAGACCAAGAGGGGTACCAAGTTTTGACCTTGAGTAACAAGTTCTTAGTAATTAGAATGAAAGTCCATCATATTATGTAAATAAAGTGTGATTAGTTGCATTGCCATCAATTAAAGCTTTAATTTGATACCAAACTAATCATCAACCATGACAGCATTATTTTAACACCAAACCAATCATCAACCATGGCAGCATTATTTGAACACCAAACTAATCATCAACCATGAAAGCATTATTTGAACACCAAACTAATCATCAACCATGACACCATTATTTGAACACCAAACCAATCATAAACCATGACAGCATTATTTGAACACCAAACCAATCATAAACCATGACAGCATTATTTGAACACCAAACCAATCATCAACCATGACAGCATTATTTGAAAACCAAACTAGTCATCAACCATGACAGCATTATTTGAACACCAAACTAATCATCACCATGACACAGCACTTGAACACCAAACCTCCCATCCCCAACAAACCAGATTAGATCTTGTCATTCAATCGCCTCCTCTAATATGCATTAACAATTACGTTAGTAAACTCTCGAAATCCATAATGGATGTTAAAATATATATAATATATGTATATAAATAATTTTAGTAAACCTCCCTGTTTCTTTATTAAATTGTTAGTTAAAATATTACTCTCCTAAATTGTATAATCTAAATGCTCATTTTATTCAATGTCAAGCGGCGTTGGTTGTTCTTCTCACAAGATAAATTTAAATTAATTATTCGTTTATAAAAATGTTAGTTTTTTGACGAGTCAATCACTAAATAAGTAAATATATATATATATCATAAATAACTAGATGGTCCCAGATATTTTAAGAAAAGCTATTTTAAATAGCGATAAAGCCTGTAAATTGGCTGCAAAACAAAACCACGTTAAAAACCAATAAAAGAAATTATGCACAAGCTTAGCCCCTAACATTAATCAAAAATACAAACCGCATCACAGCTTTGTATGACCTCTAGTATTATAAACATCTCACGGCGTTAGTTACTTTAAAACGAGGTGAAAGCTGTGAAATTAAAGAGATTACTTTCTGATATATTCAAACATTCTAACATTTAAGAAACTATGAATGCCCACGAAATCACCTTTTACGCAATATATGTTTATATCATTGCTATTTACAAACCACGTAACGATTTCATTGACGACCTCCAACAAAACATCAAGAGAATACACTACAATATAATAATCGCAATATAACTGGGTGACAAAACAATCAACTATTTGGATGTAAATATATCTCGTTGACAACAAGATTAAATACATTTCCCGAAAATTGACGCAAACGGATACCACAATACCTGCATCTACTCCCCTGTAGCCCAAAAAAAACAGCTTTTAAAAACTTTATTCACCACAAGAGCACATTCTCTCCAAACTAGCTAAAACAAGAACTCTTCAGACTATATAAAATAAGAACAACTCTCCAGACTAGCTAAAATAAGAACGATGAGAATTAACATTGGATAACGTTTGATTTTATCGGACAAGAAACTTATAAAATTGCACGTATTTAAAAAAAAAAAGTAAATCAATTATAAATATAGGTTACAGAACCGGCAATAAACTAAAACATGTGCTAAATAATCCTAATCTAAACACAACTAATAAACATGACTAATCTGGTGTACACATTTTTGACCATAGAAGAGATTACAAATCAAACGTCTAAGCTCGTCACTCAATTAATAGAAGCTCCACATCTACCACAACCAATGAGTGATGTCATGGAAAACTTGCCTAAAAGAACAGGAACTGGGTATTTGGGAAAAGCTTCATATTTATCTTGACACAAATAAACCATTAAATAATAACATCAAAGAACAATTGCCATCCGATTCCAACATTTTATTTAAATTCACTCAACATACACTTTAATATTTCCACCTCTCGACAATCCCTTCCACTAGACATTTACGTGGTATATTTTCTTTGATTTCACAGCTTTCACCTCTTTTTTACTTCCAGGCTGATGATGGCGTGAAGACACAGTGGACAAAATAATTGACAACAGTATTTCATTTATTTATATTTAAAACTGTATAAACTTTTTAAAAACAAATAGTCTTGATTTTATTAAATGTTACATGTCTTTAATAACTTTTTAAACTTTATAAATATATTAATTAAGTTTTTGACTATTTACTATTTTTACTACTATCAAAAAATTTATGTTTATGATTTTAACTTTAAATGTTCTATTGTTTTTAAATAATATATATTATATTAAATAATTCACTAAACTAATTTTTTCATAATATATGTTATTTTAATTCTAATTAATGTCATATATCAAAATCTGAACAGTGCCTCAGGATAGTAAAAATTGTATTCTAAATGTATGTAAAATTTTTGCTAATAACTATTTATGAGTGACTTTCAGCTCAGCCAGTATCAGTGGAGCTCATGCTCAAACTCACACGATTACAATCATTTAGTTTCTGTCAAACATGAATGCTTTTATGTCATGGAAATGACGTATTCAGCAAAAAGTATTTGAATTTTTTTTTATAATTTGCATTGAACAAAATTGAATTCCAATAGAAGTTTTAACAGTTGAACTCCTTTGGTTGTCCTGTGTAAAGAGATAGCATTTGGTTTTGTTCTAGTCCTTAATTAAGATTACAAAGGATAATAGCATTTACCATAGTAAACAAATATAAACTGTGTCGGTAACATAACACACCACAACTCAGGTGTTTGTTCTCGCAATAGTTAGTTAGCTCCTTGTGATGTCAAATAGCCACAACTCGGATGTTTGTTCTAGCAATAGTTAGCTAGCTCCTTGTGATGTCAAATAGCCACAACTCAGGTGTTTGTTTGTTTCAGTAAGAGTTAGTTAGCTCCTTGTGATGTCAAATAGCCACAACTCAGGTTGTTTGTTCCAGCAACAGTTAGATAGATCTTTGTGATGTCAAATAGCCACAACTCAGGCGTTTGTCTTTATTTGAATCCTCACTGGGGAGATGGGTTGTTTATAATACTTTCAACAATTCTCAAATTTTTATTTGTGTATGTATAAGTAAGTAGTTAAAATGAAAATTCCAAAATAGAAAACTAAAATTTAATATTAGGTTTCATTTAAAGTAGTTTTACGAAAGCCTATTTTAATATTCTAAACTCGTGGCATTTTATTGTTTATTTTTTTATCAAATCTCTTAATCTTCATGTTACAAACAGCATAAACCTTCAGACCCTTGTGTCTTGTAAGGAAGTGAACCAAGGACCATTGTTAGAACTGTGCATTAGAACAATATCATGGATAGAGAGAGTAACAGACTGATGAATTAAGAAAGACAAAGGGAAAGAAGAACATTTGTAATACAAGAGGAAGACAAAATCTCGGATCCATGACTCACAGGAACGTGGTGGCCAGACTCACAGGACCGTGGTGGCCAGACTCACAGGACCGTGGTGGCCAGACTCACAGGACCATGGTGGCCAGACTTTTCTCATGACAGTCATGAGCTGCAGCAAAAAAAACAAATTAGGTTTCATTAGGTTTAATTTACTGTACAGTCCAATTCAAATACACGACAGAAAAGTGACTAAATGTGCATTCACGCATCCATACGTCAAGTGATGTGATCTTCAGCTGTCACTCTTGGTAAATATTATCAACCCTAATACAAATGTTAACGATGTTGACCACAGCAAAATATTTATTTTAACTAAAAGGGGCTATCATTGAAAATTGGGCTGCAATTATGAAATCGAACAGAAAAGTATAATGTTCATTTAAATTATTTTTGTAAAATATTTACCGTTTAAAAAATAAAAGGTACCCAATGTGTGATGCGCCTGTAATGTTTCATTGAGTGATGATTCTGTAATGTTCCAATGAGTGATGAGCCTGTAATGTTCCAATGAGTAATGAACCTGTAATGCTTCAATGAGTGATGAGCATGTAGTGTTCCAAATAGTGATGAGCCTGTAATGTTCCAATGAGTTATGAGCATGTAATGTTCCAATGAGTGATGAACCTGTAATGTTCCAATGGGTGATTAGCATGTAATGTTCCAATTAGTTATGAGCCTGTAATGCTCCAATGAGTGATGAGCCTGTAATGTTCCAATGAGTGATGAGCCTGTAATGTTCCAATGAGTAATGAAGCTGTAATGTTCCAATGAGTGATGAGCCTGTAATGCTCCAATGAGTGATGAGCCTGTAATGCTCCAAGTCTCACTTGCTCTGAGAAGAGTTTTTATATTTGCTAATGTTTGTAGTATCATAATCTCTCCCTAGATACCACCATTGAGTCGTGATTTCCATATAAACTGCCGGCTCTGTATGGTTGAGGGCAGAACTAGCCTTCTCCAGGGAATGGAAAGGATACAAGAGGGGGAATACACGTGAGTTTGAGGGGGTGGGAGTTCCCTCTCCTAGCCATGTTGAAACTTTGGGTGGCTTTAGAAGCGTTCTTAGGAGGATTTTAATTATAAGATAAATTTTTCATAATTAAAATAGAGCATTTTATGCACATTTTATGCTTTACTTCTACACAGAATGTTCACAAATCTACATATTTTATCAAATAGTATACTTGTAAATAATAAGTAGTTATTTATCTTATAGTTTGTGTGGATGAAAATAATATGACGTAAAAACACACATACATACCTAATCACTTACCCTTTCGGGATACGTAAGAAACTGTGCATATAGCTCAATAAACAACAACTCCGTACTTAATACATCCACACTTCCTTATCCTCCACTTCCAGAACAGCTTCTGTTTCCTTCAAAATAATTCTGCAATCTTTCTCCTTATTTTAATCCCATTTTCTCTTTACCGGTACTTTCATTTACTAGTTTCTTTGCATTCATATATTTCTCTTTGTATACGTCCCACAACCACTTACCGTACGTTCTGTTTCACTTTCACAACAATCATTCGTTTGTACGCTTCTTTCTTTCCTCTCACAGCTTCCTTCATCTGTTTGTCCCACCATTCATCTCTTTTTAAGTTCCCTATCACCTATTTTCTCGCCCAGCAATCTGATCCCTGTTCCAGTGCATATGGGAGTCACACACTATTGTTAGCAGGTGTGAAGTGTCCACCGCAATAAATTGTATCATTGTGGAAGTTACACTCTTCATCTCGCTGTGATGAAGTGACGGCTGAATCTTGAGTCTGTTCTAATGTTAACTTAATATGTAAGTCGAGTATCGATGTAATTAGTGCACGCTAGCTTACCCTTATAAAAATACACATAAAACAGCCGTGTCAATTGACCGTTACAAATGTAACAATCGATAGCCAGACATGTAACTAGCGGGGATACAAACCAAATCTATCCAGGAACATATTCATCAAACCAATATCCTGAGACATCTTCATCCAACACTAACCTTATACACAAACTTCTCCAAGTTAATTTTCACACTATCCTCCCGTTTACGATTAAAATTCAACCTTCTAAATCATTTTCTCACCTGGAGATATTTCCCGAGACTGTGTTGATAAGTTGCAACACTTGTCGTAGGAAGATCGACAATCTCAAAGTAGGATGTAACCTTTTGTCTCACCATATATGTGCACACGTAGATAATCCAATGTAGTATACTTGTCCCCTTTGTCCACTGCTTTCTTAGCTTGTTCACTGGCTGACGTTATAGCATGTACATCAGCTTCTTGCTAGTTGAATGTTTTCACAGTACTTCGCAATTCTTCATTTCGTTGCATAATAAGCCATATTCAACCTTTCCCTTTTTAAATATTTCATATGTTGTGTCACAGCCACTGAAAGCATGTGCAAAAAGAATGCATTCCTTAAGATCACCTATTTCTGCTTGGATCTCCACCATTCCGTAACATTTCCTTATGGTATTACCAGTGGTAGGACTAAGAAATGTAATCTTGCTTGCCGTTATTGTTCGTGCAATTGACATAACTAGTACATCAGTGTATGTTCCCATGACAATCACCTTTCTCCCAGATTATTCTTGTGCAAGGGCGGTATCAACTATCAGTGTGTCAGCTTCAGCTCTAGCTTGAAGTAAATAAATTCCTATATTCCTGAATGAAAAGTGAGCATTTGGATTAGGTTAGTCTTGTTTTTATAATTCGTACGGAAATAAGCTTGTTGGGATGCTGCTATGATATTACAATCAAAAATCACTTCAGCAACAAGTTTCTTGAGGGCTCGGCCTTTCTGTTCTTTCCCCTTAGTAGTACTTCTAGCCTGGTAGCCATCGAAAACGACTGTCAGTGAAGGGAAGTGCCTATGTAGGAAGGTTACATACGCATCTGAAATCTGGCCGAACGTTGCGGGTGAAAACTGCTAGAGCAAATTTATTCCACTACCGTAGACCGTGAGTACACAACTCTTGGATACACACTCCCTGCTATTTTATAACTTACAGGATATCATAATGTGGAATCCACCCAGGAGAATCGTTAGACTACTTACTGAAGCCCTTGAGAGGAAACAACCATTTATATGGCTTTCATATAAAGTGGTTGATCGTAAGTGATCAAGTTCTTCACACTCCTTTGTGGTGAATAAAAGGGCGGTATATATTGTGTGCAAGTCTCCAGGATCCATGTTGATGAATGGTCCATTCGGGAGGTAGTACATATAAGTTCACTACTTTGCATGACCGTTTTCATGTTGCCACTCCAGCTGTAAACTAACTGTACTTTATATAATTAGTATAATCAGCGTTGTTTTTTTTTTGTGAAATACTAAACCTTTTGGAGCTCATGAGAGTGAACTAGGTTGCATGAGAATTTACAATCTATTAGGTGGTAGAATTGCTACATATTTTCGTCCCTAAGAGAAGAATGTGTTATTTAGCTGCGACTTACATAATTTAAGCAACAAAAAATTGGTACTCTTTCCATACCACATTATAAAACATGACTAAGTTACTTTAATTGTACAAATTGGCCATCGTGCTCTGTATTTAACTAAAGGAGACCAACCCACATAGTTATAAACGAAAAAATGTGGGAATTGTGTCACTTGTGCACTTTTTGCTCTAAAAACAAAGAAGCACACATGGGATTTTAGGGGAGTTTCAATATATTGTTCAGAATACCCAATAAAACCGAGATACAAATTTTCAGCTTTACCATATTTTGTTCATAATTTCGCCAATTTCTATGCTAAAGTTCCTGGGCTATATGTATTTCCCTTCATCTTAGAACTAGGTGATAAACAAAACCTCTAATCACGTGTTGTTCTAGGTTAATAGATAATGTCATCCAGATAAACTTCGGTCAGGTAGTCAGACTGTGAAGTATCAGCAGTCACACTTTGAAGTATCAGCCATCACACCGTGAAGTATCAGCCGTCACACCGTGAAGTATCAATTGTCACACTGTGAATTATCAGCCATCACAACGTGAAGTATCAGCCATCACACCGTGAAGTATCAGCCGTCACACAGTGAAGTATCAGCCGTCACACCGTGAAGTATCAATTGTCACACTGTGAAATATCAGCCATCACACCGTGAAGTATCAGCCGTCACACCGTGAAGTATCAGCCGTCACACCGTGAAGTATCAGCCGTCACACTGTGAAGTATCAGCTGTCACACCGTGAAGTATCAACTGTCACACTGTGAATTATCATCCGTCACACCGTGAAGTATCAACCGCCACACTGTGAAGTATCAGCAATCACACCGTGAAGTATCAGCCGTCACAGTGTGAAGTATCAGCCGTCACACCGTGAAGCATCAACTGTCACACTGTGAAGTATCAGCCGTCACACCGTGGAGTATCAACTGTCACACTGTGAAGTATTAGTCGTCACACCGTGAAGTATCAGCCGTCACACTGTGAAGTATCAGCCGTCACACTGTTTAGTATCAGTCATCGCACTGTGAAGTATCAGCCGTCACAATGTGAAGTATCAGCCGTCACACCGTGAAGTATCAGCCGTCACACCGTGAAGTATCAGCCGTCACACCGTGAAGTATCAACCGTCACACCGTGAAGTATCAGCCATCACACTGTGAAGTATCAAC
>CABFWO010008910.1:0-14916 GCA_902155825.1 Timema genevievae | reverse complement strand
GACATGTTTAGCTTTTGGCAGTACGAGAAATAACAGTTTTGGTCCTTAAAAAGTCCTTGAAAAGTCCTTAAATTTATGTTTCATATATCTGTAAGAACCCTGGTTTTGCCACACACTTACTAATGCTCCTCAATAGATGCTTGAACATTGGCACTGTTATTTAAAATTTCACTTGCCTCTTGAAAGCTGTATGGTCATCATGAGCTTATAAAGGCTAGTCAGAGACTTGCACATTGTAACTAGATTCTCTGAGTTACCCAGGCTTGTTTCACTTTCAACAAGTAATGTGAGGTATGTTGTGTTGTTTAGATGGAAGAAGTGCACATTGAAACTATATTCTCTGAGTTACCCAGGCTTGTTTCACTTTCAACAAGTAATGTGAGGTATGTTGTGTTGTTTAGATGGAAGAAGTGCACAGGAAACGGGAGAATGACCGTGCAGCGGACCTCAACACTCGCCTCTCCCAGATGGACACAAGAGACTCCTCAGAGACGTCGTTGGAGCAGCCAGGGGAGCAGAAGAAACCTATGGAGGATTCTGAACCACTGCAACCCCCAGGGACAGGCCCCACCAACCTGTCTATGCCTCCCCCCACACCCACTATGCCCCAAGTGGTGCCACAGCTGACCATGCCTCCTGGCATGATGTTTCGCCCACCTCCCTTGCGGCCAGGGATACCGCCACCTCTAGGTATCAGGCTCCCGCCTGGGCCTCCGCCAGGTAGACCAGGCATGCCACCAGGACCACCTCCAGGTTTACCTCCCAGACTCGGCATTCGGCTCCCACCAGGACCCCCGCCAGGTCAGTCAACATTAGCCCAACTTAGTATATTTGGTGTTTTTGTTGTCTACCAAGTCTGTCTTTTAAATAAATGACACCTACAAATCTAATTAATGTGAGTGAAAGATACTTCTTAATACATTAGCTTGGAATGTTTTCAATCTTAGTTTGTGGACCCAATTTGACCAACTGTCATGATTAACTCAATGATTTAAATTGTTAACGCTGGTTCATCAAAATTATTTTAATATTCAGAAAATAAAATGCTCTAGCTAAGATACATTTTGTTGGTTAAATAAATATGAAATAAAAATGTTAAAACATATGTAAAAAAAATCTTTATAAGTATGCGAAACAAAGACCAAACTTTATGTTCCCAGTGCAGCCAACTTGTTAGTGTTAAACATCCCTGGTAGATTGAACTTATTATGTTGGCTCATATACGGGTGTTACACCATATCTCTGCCCAAGTATACTCCATTCACGGTAGGAATTAATCTCTGAAAGGTCTTTTTTCCTACCAATATCCTACTATATAATAGCTTTATGGCAGGAAAATAGGCCTTTCAGAAAACCATTCCTACGCTGAACAGACAGTACAACACTGCTATAATTCAAAATTCAAGCATTTAGAAATAGTGACATATAAAAAGTCCTAAATTCTATCCTTTATATTAAAGTTGGGTTGAATCTACTATTTTATGAAACATACAACAACTATGATGAATGCCTTAAGAAATTGACAGTCATTAAAATAAAATAGTCCTTCATCACTTATCTTTACAGTGCTTTTGGAAGGAAGAAAAACCACTTTCATACACAAATAATATTATATTTCCAAACTTTTTAATATAGAGCTGAATTCTTGATACATTATTATTTATTATACTACCTTTTTTATGGATGCTGTATTAATCATAATATGTAGTTTTCTTAACCATACTAGTAAAATAATATAATAAATAAATCTTATGTAATTTATCAATTTGCAGCGTATTCATTACAACTTAGGGTTAGTACTTTAACAGTACAAATACATTTTTGTGTTAATTTAACCAGTGTACTAAGTTTAAAACAAAAGAAAACTATGAATAAAGGTTAATTACACATCAGGCTCATTGCAGCTCACATGACAATGTTTTGAAATTTAATGGGAAGATACTTCCGCAATGGACTAGACTGCTGATGACGGGAAGATTGTGGTTCGATCCTGGTCTGGTGTACTGAGGATGGTTTTCCCTTAATTGTTTTCCACTCTCTCATCATGCAAATACTTGTACACTTCCTATAAATGCAACCTTCCTTAACCCTAACTCATTAGCATAATTAGTACATAAGTGTATAACCTAAATGGGTAGTAAGATGTTGTGCTACAAAAATTTTATCTAAACAAGTGAAACCTAGCATCTATGATAGGCCTAAGACAGGGACAGGTATTCAACACAAACACAAGAAAAATCAAATAAATTAAGTTAAGGCAGACACAAAATATAAATAGCATTTAATTAAACAAGAGTAATGGGTTTAGAGAGCAGACCTCTCAACCTGAATGAATTGATATTATACACAGTTTACATATAATTAGATTAATGGTGCTAACCAATCAAGGCACCAAATCTGGTCTAATATACTATTACAAGTTACCGCACACGACAATTGGTACATGCAAATTAAAATGTTTCTTGATCAGAAACAAGAAAATGAACTTGACCAGCACAGCACATTTATTCTGACTTTTTAACCAAACGTACATTTTTATGAGCAAAACAATAAATATGGCTTTATGAGCGTGATGTGCATAAAAATCACACCTAAATAACATGAGCTTCTATGTCTGTAAAAATATTATACATGACTTAATGAACCTCGCTTCTTACTTGCTGCCATACACTGTACAGCTACAAATTGTGTTGTGTGGTTTGACGTTAGACCAATCAGCTTACTCGCACTCATGCGCTGGACATGAAGATCCCTACTTTAACTAAACCAAAATGTGCATTCAAAATGAAAATGAACTATTTACAGAAACTACATCACATAGACCAAAAGGGCCTACGAGATCTAAACACTAAAAAACCAATATACTGATCTGAACTTTTGGTGTGCACACATAACAAGAATACAAAGTAACATAAATAATCTAAATCAGTCTGCTTCCTCCAGCAATCAGATCTAAGTTAAATAAAATTAATTTAATTGAATTTAACTTTACAGAGTAGAAAAATCCATAATACAAATATAGTATTAATATAAAAATACCCTAAATACAACTTAAACCTATTCTATCCGAACTACTCATATAATTCCTAAATTAAGGTTTCACTCTATCTCATACATAACAGCTGTTGGACCAGTTCAACCCCCAACTACAACATCCTTCCTCGAATCAGCCAAAACCAGTACTAAAACATAACACAATAAGCAGCACGCACTATCTCCAGTATAACCATGTTTCCTCCGAGACGTCCACTTCTTTCCGCATCGATCGATGTTAGTAATGTGGTTTGGTAAAGTGATCTTAATAAAGTGAGTGCCGGCTCGGGGTCGGCTCTCGACCTTATAGACATTAGTGCCTAGGCAGGGAATTGGAGGGAAGGAGAACCATACATATAATGATGTCTTCAAGTGCCAATGCATTGTTGGTATGATGTGTCAGTTTAATCTCCAAACACTGCCCAAGCAACAGTGACTATTGAATTTGACCACACGTGGGCACCGAACATGTACTCTTCAGGTGGCAGGGCACCGTAGCTAGTCAAACGCTTCCTTGTCGGACCACTTGTCTTGTTACCATGGCAACAGCTGTGGTCGACGTGCAAAACCCTCTTCTCTGTAAGTCAACATTTGTGGTGGTAATGAGTAAAATAAAAATATGATAATTATTTCAATCAAAATATTGAAACACAGAATAAACAGGACTATTAAAATTCAGGGTTGTGATGTCGAGGGTGGGAGTTACTCAACTTGTAGCTTATTGTAAGTATTTGTTCTTACATGCTACACAAGCAAATGTGGCTGCCAACATCCTATTCACACAATAGCACATGTCAAAATGTTTAGACTTTTTATTTCATTCTATAGTGGTTTTGACACGTACTTCAAAACTCACTGTTTTGTCGAAGCCTCATAGCTATGACCTACATGATATATGTTGCTCTAAATAAAAGTATCTGTGCTCATCTTGCTGAGATCTAAAACTTTAATTCACGTATAGGACTAAATATTAATGAGGTTCCTAACTAAAAAAAAGCTGTGGAGTATGTACTATCCTTTTGATGTAGGAATATTCTGCAAATGATTTTGAGAGTATTTTATATCTCCATAGTTTTGATATTTGCTTGTGTAGTGAGTTTTTGGTGATATTGCAGGCATGCCACCTCGACTCTTGAGGCCCATGGGTCCCCCTCCACGTATTCCTGTGGGCATGATGATGCCTGGGCAGGCTCCTCCTCCATCCACCCTCCTGCCTCCAGGGGCGGCCAACCCCAATGTACTGACTGCAGCTCCCCAGCTCATCAAGAGGGGGGAGGCAGCCACGCCAGAGGGAGGCAAGCAGCCACAAGGAGCCACTATTGAGGCTAAGCCACAGATCAGGTCTGTATTTTTCACCTTTTTCTAATATAATATAATATTATATAATACAAATACTTCTCGGTTTCAGTCAAAGTTTACAGCACTACTTAATTCACCAGTTGCCAGAAATATTTTAAAAAAATCATTAGCTTTGTTTATTGCAAGCTCAATGAAATTTTGTAGGTCATAATTACTTACATAAACTAATGCAATTTTATTTAATACTAGAGTTGGTTCAAATCCACTATTTTACGAATCCAAATCTTGAATATGAATCTCCACTTTTTTTACGAATCATTAATCCAAATCTAATCTTGTAAAAAAATTATATATATTAAACATAAGAGGAAATATAAATATAATCGAATAATATAAAATATAAATAGTAACAAAATGTTATCAGTCTTTCTTATATTCCATTTATTATAACATTCATCCAGTTAAGTGTTAAATTACTGGTCTGGGGCCGGGTTGTTAAGTTCATCTTATAGTTATAGTTGGTTCTGGACCATCAATAAGCAGTATTAGAGCTCTAAGACATATTTCAATTGAAAAATTAAAAAAAGATATTTTTATATGGATTTGAGACTTAAATCAGAAATGTTCTCAAATGAACTCAAGGATTCGATGTCCCATCCAACTCTTTAAATTGTCCTTTATACAGTCAAATTCCATAGGCAGGGACTTTTAGAAACTACAAACATATTTTTTTACAGCAAAAATACATAATAGTTTAATATTTCAACAGTTTTATTTTATAGGAAGTGATAATATCTATCAAGAGTGACAGCTGAATTGATGTATAAATAGTTGACCTTGGCAAGCTACTTCCTCCCCCTTCATTTCTATGCCCCAAAAGATGGTAGAGTATAATATATCTCTGTTCTTATCTAAATCCTTCAAGCTCTCTCGCTTATTGAACCTAACAAATAGACAGAGCACATTGACTCCCAAGCTTCCCAACTTGTTTGTCTCACCACAAGCAGTAAAATACCCCCTACCCCCAGCTTACTACAGAACAAAGAAGATGACAGTCTCCAATAGAAATTGAGCCAGAGGTACCTGCTGAAACAATAAGCGAGCTTTATTTCCCGCCCAAACCCTTGTAGAGAAAAGGGTCTTTCCCACCTGACTCTCGGGAATGGATACATTCCTGACATTTCCCGTCCACCCTTAGTGAAAGTAGATCTACTCACTTTTATAGCTGTCAGATAAGACCCTTCTTTTGAAAATTGAACTTTATATAAAATTAGAATAGAGGTTGTTTTGGGTTTAAAAAAAATGCTGCTTATTTTCTGGTCAATATGGTCATGATAAGCATCATGTGATGATGTACTAATATTTAATTCTTTTTCAGATCATTGAAAATAGGTTTGGTTTGTAATGAATTTTCCATAAATGTGTAATATATTTAAATTTGTAATATCATATTTTATATAAAATTGTTTTTAGATTTGCTTTATAACTGTTATTTTAAAAACAATAATTCAAATATGCGCTGTCCAATTTATAAACTAACCCAGATAGAATGAAGGCAATGAGAAATTGTCCCTTGCCTGACACAGGGAAGAAAATTTCTTGTTTCTTAGGCATACTGGGGTTCTTTTGGTGTTTTATTTCCAACTTGTCTACCACGGCCCAACCTTTTTGTGGAGAAAATAAAAGCCACGTATAATGTTTAAACTGGGATCAAGAAATGAGAGAAGTGTTCCATAAATTGAAGGTCACCATAACTACCCCTTTGGTGTTTAAAATGATCATGATCCCCACACTGATAAGTCTTTTGGGATAACTCCTTGAACTTTTTACTCCCATCCAAGATTCATAAAAAAAAAGTTTTCGGCAAAACATACAGGAAATTATGTTTAGGGAAAATGGTAAATAATTTCAAGATAAAAAACAGAATCATATTGGTAAAAACCTCCAGCCAAATGAATTGGAAAGCCGCTGTCCCCCATTCATATGTCAATAATTGTTCCAATATTATCACACCTGCCCCATAGGAGCTCACTTAGGGACTGCTAAGACACTAGACTAGATAAGACGATTGTTTTACTGGAACAAGATATATCGCTATAAACGAGAGTTGGTTAAATTTTTTGAAATATGTCTGAGATCCAAACCGGCGCAGAATACCAAGTTCGGCCTATTATCATCGAAGGTGGCAGCATTCCCAATGGAAAATATTTTCATATACTTTTTCGGATCTTTATCATGGACTAAAGAAGGCTTTACCTTCTTACTAACAGCGGTCAAAGCCTTTTTTAAGTTTATGTGGCAGGGAGTTACTGCAAATATTGTTGTAAAGTCTTTCAATCAACAGTTTTTTTATTATTTTTTAAAATTCTGAGTTACTATACAGGCTCATCTTTGACAATGACAGCCAGTTCAGATCACCGGAGTTAAAAGGCATGTGCTTCACCCGGGAGATCTAACATTTTACTACTTCCCCTTACGGTCCAAACCCATCTTATGTAGAGCAGTTCCATTGGAATTTAAAAAGTGCGCTAATCTATTTACATCACATACACCACAATAAGTGGGATCAACATCTAACTTTGCTTCACTAGCTTTTTATGTAGCTACTCATTCGAGCTATAAGCAGACACCAGCAAACTTGATATTAGGTTTCGAACCCTGCAGTGCCTAAACCTTCAATGGGGAAACTTTTCCAAGGCTTGGGAAGATGAAATTCTCATCTCGATTCAACAGCATTGGGAAAGAACCCTCAGAGAGTTCAAAATATCTCATGAGAGCGTAACGAAACGATACAACCAAGATCGTCATTTTGTTCCATATAAAATAGGGTATATGGTAGTATATGGGCTCCACAATTTAAGTAAAGATGCTGAGGAAATAACCTCGACCTAATTTTATAGGTGGTCAAAACTGGTTTTATAGAGCTTTTTTGAATCCATTGACAGAGTTAATACACTCTGACACCAGAGAGGCTATAAGAAAAGTACACTTGAGTCATTTAAAATCGTGGTTCATCGGAGAATGACGAAGGTGCACAAGACAAGAGTGACTAGGCATCCTCCTCCCCTAAATTGGATATCGAGAAAATTTTAGATTTGAGACTCAAATCCTTAGAGCTCTAATATTGTTTATTGAAGGTTCACAACCATTATATTTATAGGATGAACTTAACAACCAGACCTCAGACCAGTAATTTAACTAACACCTAACTGAATGAATGAATGCTATAGGGAATGGCTGAATGCATTATAATAAATAATGTTAACATTAATTCAGTTATTATTTTTATTTCTTATTCTATTATATTTATATTTACTCTTATGTTCATAATTTTTTCTGAGATTCGGATTCGGGTTTGTAAAATTGTGGGTTCAACCCAACTTTAGTTAAGACACATTACTTGACTCACTACGATGTATATTATGTGTATTTTTATTGTAAACAAGTCTGTAAATAATATAATGTAAGTCAAAGTCCAGGATGGAATACTTGTGGAATGCAGGGAGGGTGTAACTATCCATTGCTTTACAATTATTATTACATGATGTTGCATCACATATAAGTGAGCTAGTAATAGAGATTAGATTAGAGTAGTATTTGCCAAGTGCTGTGTGAGCCTCGACCACGTGACCTGGTGGAGAGAAGTTTTCTTAGAACAGTACAGAGGGGATTGTTTTGAGAGTCATGGTGAGAGACGGTCGTAAGGAGACTAGTTTTAATGTTGTGGAAAGAAATGGTCAACTTTGCCTGTCTAATCGAGGCATTAAC
This sequence comes from Timema genevievae, assembly GCA_902155825.1. Classification (NCBI taxonomy): domain Eukaryota; kingdom Metazoa; phylum Arthropoda; class Insecta; order Phasmatodea; family Timematidae; genus Timema; species Timema genevievae. The sequence continues at coordinate 6,816 of CABFWO010008910.1, read as the reverse complement.
AGGAGGTGGTTTTATTATCACAGAGAAGGTGTGACGTGTGTTAACCAAAGGTAACGATACGACTACAATACGTAAAGTGCATGATCTTGTCCAAGGAGAGGCAAAACCTGGGCCGGATATTGCACAACCTAGTATACAAAAGTTATTGAATCATCTTAAATGGGACATTAGGGATCACGGGACTTGGTCGAAAATGGGACTAGGCATACTCAATTCGACGTGTGAGTGTACCTTACAGCACTATGTGCATTTTAATGTATTGTGTGATGTGTCGGGACTCCTGTGCCATTAAGATTAATACATTATATTGTGTAACATCCAGAAGATGGTGTTGTCATTTGTAGATGAATATCCAGCTCCGCTGTAATCCCACCCTACCCCATCCTCCAGTAAAACTAGTACTTAATTATAACATTATAAATTAAATATAATGATTTATTGTAGACTAGACTAACACATTTTCTAGTGTTTATTTTGTGTTTGACAAAGATTAGATACGTTTAACATTACAAGGTGTTAAAATAAACACATATCTGTCTTAAAACTTTGGTTTTTACATAAACCTAACCCCTTATTAAAGGATTGATGTGAATAATACCCAGGATTAATCTTTTGAAAACCATATTTTGATTATTATTTTGTTCAAATCTGTTGCTATAGGTACTGCATGTTTACTATCAACTGTATTATCCAAGAGTTTCAAAATTATTTTGCCACATAAACGCCTCGTGCGTTTTCACTAGCGCCATCAATGTCTAAACATGGTTCCTATTCTACATTGGTCTACCAAAAATGGAATGTCCATTAACAAATCAAGGACCAAATTCATATTTTTTACTAGGAAAATGAATCCTGTATTTTTTACTTATAAATTTATCAATGATAACATAGTTCACTCCTCTATATTAATGATATAGGTGCTCTCCTGAACACTACACTCTACTTTCACTGTCGTGTTGACCATATAATTCTTCACTCATGGCATTGTTTGTTTTCTTATTTATTTGTGTTTCAATGGAAGGGACCTGTGTACTTTTTAGTGTTGGCCTGTTATAGGTCTTGTAACTATTGGTCAGCACTATAATAAAGGAAATTGAAATTGAATTGTTATTATTACTGTTATTATTTAGGAATCTGAGTGCAGATGTGACAAGATTCTTGCCTACTGCGTTACGAGTCAAGCGGGAAGAAGGAAAGAGGAAGAAATCAGACTCAAAAGGAAGTGGTGGCATGGGTAGGTTTTATTTGCAATACAAAAAACAAAAAAAACAAGCATACTTGTACACTTAGAAATAGATGCGTCTTGTCTTTCCTTATCAATTTCCTTTTTTTAACTCTTTTGTGTATTTTGGTTTCCTCATTTATGAAGTTGCGTTGCACGTTTCACACTCCTCCCTGATGAGTTCTGATAGAATGAAACCTAGATCGGGGGATTGGGTGGTGACAATCGATTTTCTTTAAGAGGCAACCATTACCTCTTTGTCCAATGGCACCAATGTAAAGTGTGAACTGTGTTCTTCTTTTCATTGTAAAAGCCATATTGTGTTTGTCTCTTTTATATGTTTCTACCCACCTCTCCTGTACCTTCTTCCAAATATAATGCAATTACCTCATAAAGCAATAAAGAAGTTTTCCTTATAGTGATATAAAACCTCTTCACCACTATTATAATATGTTGAATTGCCACATTAGCCTTCATTGCAACTCTTTTAAAATGAGCAACTATTGCATTAATTTTAATTAACACAACCTTAGTCAATTCAATTACATCACAAACATTACACTTTAAGGATTGATGTAAGTCATCCAAAATATTCTCATCATTGCTCATATCTCTTGGATTTTTAATGGTTGCACACCCATTTGACTTTTTCTCTTACGTATCTCTGGTGGCCCTAAAACATATTTTATATTGGGAAACTAGCATAGTTTTAAAACTATATAGCTACATTCAAGTTTGTAAATATTAGAGTTGGGTTGAACCCACTTTTTATGAATCTGAATCGTGAATATCAAATTTGAATCTAAATCTTGGAAAAAATTATGAACCTCAGAGGATATATAAATACAATGGAATAATACAGGGCTGTTGCCAAAGTTTTTTATAAGTCAAATTCTTGGCATGAAAAAATCTTGCAAAATATTTTTCTATGTATAAAAACTCTTATAAAATGATCAATGTGATCAATTTCTTGCCGAATAGTGAGCATACCAGCTTCATATTCACTACCATTTATGAGATCAAGTTATAAATTAGTGTTATTCAAAAAATATCAAAAAGATCTTCATGATAAGTGATTTATTTCCCCTTTTTATTAATTAGGCCTATAACAGTCGCTCAGAGAAATGTAAAAGTTAAAGTGTATGTTTAAATATTCTCTTAGCATAATTATTATAGATAATGGTAATACAACCTTTTCATTTCTCCATACTAATTTTTTATAATGTGAAATAATAAAAAGATTTATAAACTTTCTCACTCATAATAATCAGCCAATGTATACATGTGTATTTATCACTAATATATCTTTTGATTTTATATGAATTATAAACATATTTTTGTTGTGTTTTTCTAGATCCGAGAGCAGAAACTATTATCGCAAAGACAAATATGGGTGGAGGTCAGCAGACCAAGGATGATGCTTATATGCAGTTCATGAGGGAAATAGGGGGACTCCTATGAGTGTGGTTTGTCGAGACAGCATTGACAATACACCACACAATAAGGAGCTGTTCCTATGATCATTTTGTTTTGTGTTTGGCTGATACAATCTGTTATGTTCATTAGTGAGAAACATTTAATGAAATAGAATATAATATTTAGGGTTGTACTGATGCTGATCACTGAACTTATTTACTGACTATGGAACAATCGGGTAGAGCCGCCGCATTTGGGATGCCAATTGTTTATTTTAATCGTTTAAACTGTGTATTAGCACAAAGCAGACTAGTCAGGAATACAGAGGGATTCGAAACTCTCTGTACGAGTAATGGGAAATAGGGAACCCTAAAACAAACCTTTTTCATTAATGAATCTATGTACACAAATGTCCCCCTTAGGTGCTACAGGGCGCTGTTGGTACATATATGAAAGGCAGAAAGTGTGAACAACATTGCATGCTTGACAGTGTTGACACATTGATTTCTGTACATTTTCACCAACCCCTTATGTTAGATGCATGTCAGCCATCTCAGATTCTGTGAAATGCTCCATGCTTTACGTACAAAATCCTCGTTATGAATGACGACAGCAAAAAATATCCATTTGATATGTCCCTCCCAACAGCACCCTCTAGCGCCAAAGGGTGACATCTGTGGACATACATTTATTAACAAAAAAGTTTGTTTTAATCTCCCATTAAAGTTTATACACAAAGTTTTGAAACAGCCAGTCAGGGTAACTTAGAATTTCTTCTGAGAGTTGAAAAGTTAATAAAACAGCTATTTTCTTCTATTCTTCTGCTTGCCAAATAAGTTTTATAGGTACATCACTTCTAGTTGTAACTGGGTAGAACTGTTCAGTGTTGGATATAGTTCAAATCTGGTCCATTAGAATGAAATTACTAGTTAATTTACCTTGTTAAATATAGGTATATACGTTAGGGTTGTGCGAAGGCAACATTTTAAATGCGAAACGAAGCTTGAAACTTGCGAAGAAAAGTCTAAGTCGAAGACCTATCTTAATAATTAATGCCCACAGGCTTACTGATAAACTTAGTAAATTATCAATAAAGTTTTAATATTTTCTTACATTGTGGAGCTTATAATGTTGTTTTGCAAACCTTACACATGCATGTCTTTTTATCTGCATTTCTATGAATAATTATAAATTAAATTCTCTTTTAGTTTCCCACTCTCTGTATCAGCTATTTGGAATAGTAAAGAAAACGGGAAGAAGCTATGAAAAACTTAAGTGACAAAATACACTTGTAAATTTGTCACAGATTATTCCAGAGAGATAGAATACTATGGACTAAACATTAGACGCAAGCTGGGATTATAGCACAACCAAGGTGATTTCTCTGCTTCATACCAGTGACCTTGGTGTTATTTCTTTATATGTATTTTTATTTTTTACAAAATTATGTTGGTGATAGTGAATATAATATATTAACATTTACTTAACCGTTTTTTATCTATGTTTACGTTATGGTAGTTAAATTACCAGTCGGTGTTAAAATTCTGTTTAGTAACGATTTTAAAATTATCAAATATTGAAATATGTAATATTTAGTAAGATAAAATTAAATCTTTGATAATTTATCGAAGTTTTATCCTTCGAATTTTTTCGAATATGTGAAGGTTATTGTAGATGTCGAAGTTGAAGCCGAAGGAGATTGACCTTCGACTTCGATTTTTCAAAGCTTCGCACATCATTACTTCAAACTTGGTAATACGATCGTCAGGGGACTGTAAAAACTCCCTTGTTTTAACCTCTCCTCGCTGTATCAGTGATGAATTAAATCTACCTCCTTTTTTTTAACTCTCAATAACTTTATAAAATGATAGATTCTAAAAACAAAGGAAATATTAGAGAGAAAAAAAGTGCTATAGTTACCTTCATATTATTTGAATTAAAATGCTTGACCGAACCATAATAAACTTAATATTTAACACAATTTATTCGTCCATAGTTTTAAGACCATAAATTTAATACTAAACTAGGCCTGTGTGGGATCTCAATCCTTCGAGAAAAAATTTGGTAAATTAGATGTTACCAAAATTTGCCTGGAAAAAATTATTTCTCAGATTTTTTTAGGAAAAAATTAATATTAAAAGGCTACAATTAAATAACATCTATCAATGTTATGTTTGTTTTTCATGTTCATTAATAATATTATCAATTTATTGAAGTTAAATAAAATAAACCTTATCATATATTATGTAGACGAATACCCTAAATGTCAGTTGCTTTTATTTTACGTTAATACAACTGAGTGGCATTAAATAACATAACTATGCTACATATATATTTGATGGTAATATTATCCCTGAATGTATTGAAGCCAGGAAAACAAATTTTTAGTGAAAAATAGTTACAAACGTAGCTTTTAAATATTAAATTATGCACAAAATACACCTTTTCCATGCATATTTGTATAAAAAATGTCTATAGCATTAATCTTATTATTTGGAATGTTATCCATTTGCTTTTGTATCAGGAAAGTATAGATGATAATATTTTGATTTATTCAGCTAAATATGCCTCATTAAAATCATACAATAATTACATTAGGTGCATTAGATAAAGGTTTTTTTTTAAATTGATTTAGTTACACTTCCATTTCAAATTTACCTAAGAGGGATAGGTTTAGAACTCAGCCAACCTATTTGTCACGGGTGTTACATTTTGACCCTTATTTTTCACTGTAAAATCGGTACATGTTATGTTTATTTCCTAATTATAGCAGGAATAAAAGAAGTGCACCATGAACTTCTTGTAGCCAAAGTTTTATGAACTAAAATAAAACCTCGTCAGAGAAATTTAAGGTAATGCTGTCACGGGCGTTACTAAATTTGGTAACCTTCTTTAGAGGTGGAGAGATTAAAATAAAAAAAAATTATAGTCCCTGAATGAACCTGTATTATTGAAATAAATATTGTATTATGAATAAAATATAGAGAACAGCTACAAACTATTTATTTTTGAAAAAGTTCCCAAATTTAATATTAAAAATAAAAAATCCTGTGTCACGGGTGCTACACATGTTTTGTCACAGGTGTTAAGAGGGACCTAGAAATGTATGTTTTTCTTGTTACTCTAGAATTGTGATTGATTTGGGATGCCATACATACTTTATGATGCACAATAATGTACAACCATTGTTGATAAAGCATTAGCTCAATTTACGTTTGAGAATAATTAGGGAAATCATAGAATTACACAGAATTAATACCATTGAATTTCATTTATGAAAATTTGACTATTTAAACTAAGAATCAAATAGCTGAAGCTATTATTTATGCTTTTTAGTGAGGAATTATCCATCTAGATATCATATTCTGAAAATTGAAAAAATGACACCTAAACACGAGAATTGAACCCGGAACCTTTGGCTTAGTATGCCAATGCTCCAACCAATGAGCTATTCAGGGTTCGTCCCGTGCCCAGGGTCATTCTTCATTCATATTTTAAGGCAGAGTCTCTGATGGACATGCGGAAATTGTCGGCTACAAATGTGTGATTTTATTAAGATCACAAGCTATCAGATAACGCACTACCGAGTTGAAGGTGGCTTTGTTTTAATCCTAAAACTGATATTTATCCTGATCATTTAAAATATTCTTTGCAAACAATTTTCAAAATAAAGTTTACATCAAAAACTATCACAAATTTGTATTATATTAAACATTGAAAGTAGGATAGAAGGTCTAGGCCTACACACTTACCAGAAAACTGTAGGACTCCAAGTTCACAACAAAACACATAATAATTATGAAAGTTTCAGAGCAGTCTCTTTCTTTGGCAGAAGAGAGTAAAACACTGACTGGACTAGCTAAGCAGCATAGCCAGAGGTTGATCATGGTCACTTAGATACTATTGTTGCCTGTTTNCTTAGATACTATTGTTGCCTGTTTCTTGAATTAAAAAAAAAAGTCTAGGCTTGGATTCTGCAGTTACCTGTTCAAACTTGTGTTTTTACTCTTGGTATATGGTAAGATGAATAGAATGTTGTATCTATATTATATTTATTATTTAATTACTAAATTAAATTATCTATTATTATTGTTTATATATTTAGTGATAAATAAAATGATAGAATATTAGGAAAATGGTAGAGCACAAATAAAAGTAACAACACTGACACATATTTA
>CABFWO010008909.1:0-14926 GCA_902155825.1 Timema genevievae | reverse complement strand
GGAATAAGTCATTCAAAAAATGTAATGTGTGTGTATGCACGTGTATTAAAGATGGGTCGGATCCACCTTTTTTCAAATCTGAAACTCCATTGTGCCATCAAATTCCTATTTAAAATTTGAATTTTAGAAAATATTGTAGGCTTAAGTGTTTATTTAACTTTCCATATAACTAGGATTTTTTCCTTCACTTCTGATTTTGTGTACATTAAATGGTAAATTAATGATCTGGGGTTTGGTTGTTAGGTTTTTCCTATCATTATTTTGGTTTTAATCACAAGAAACGTTTTAACTATTTTAATACATTTAAAAAATAACTCAAACTTAGTAGGTACCTATTTTTAAAACATGATTATGATTTGAGTCTTGAATCCATGAATATTCCTTGTAGGTTCTAGGGTCCCATCCTTAGTATGTACTAGAATATATGCGTCAATACACTTGATTCTTAATGTAGAAATGTTTAACTATGACAGACCTAGGCCTACCATAACTTTCTATCATTTTATGATTTTGAAATAGTGATTGGTTTTGTCTCTGAGTAACTTTCATATATACTGGATTTCTTAAAAAAAAACTGGAAATATACTGGGATTTCAAAACTATAGTCAGGATACCCTGGATTGTAATACTGATAATAGTTTCTCATTCAAATTTTCATCAATATATTCAATTCTTCATGATATTGTTCGCCGGGATAAACTTATGTTTAACATTATAATTACAATAGATTCAATCATATAAACTGTTTAATAAAGTATCATTCAGAAAACAGTTTGTTTCTTTTGGCTATTAAATGAGCCTGTAGCTACTTCTTATTCCGTACTTTTCCTTGTAAACACATTTTGTTGTGAGGACAGATTTTGAATTAATTCATCTGCTGCTTTCTTTCTGACTTCTGGAGTTAAGTTGGAACCATATTCGGAATGTTTGATGGTGAAATGTCTTTTAATATTATACTCTTTCAGCCCTGATACACTGTCCTGGAAAAGGAGGCAAAACAGCCTTAATTACTTTAGTAAAAAAGTATTTTGTTTTCCACTGTTCATTGAAAACACAAAATTCCAGTTCAATTTTTCATTTTCTGATCATTTTTGACTTATATTTAACATTTTAATATTAAAAAAAATCTTATTGACATACATATTGTAACACACCTGAAACAACCGCTCAGCCTGGTGTTCAGTACTCTACTGATCACAGCCGGCATGGCGTCACTTAGGCTGTTGGAGCGACCAGGGTTGCCAACTCTTTGGTTTCAAGCAATAAAATACAAACATGAAATAGGTATTTTGCGCGGCAGGATACTTTTGTTTCTAGGATTATATTTAAAATTTAACTTTTGTTTCTAGGATTATATTTAAAATTTAACTTTTGTTTCTAGGATTATATTTAAAATTTAACTTTTGTTTCTAGAACTAACATATTTTTTTCATAGATAGATAGCTTGGCAGACCGTAGTTTGCCCAGGGGTGACCTATACCAACCTTTATATCAGAAATAAGCATAGGGCTACATTAAAAATAAAATAAATTTGAGAGTAATTTATCAGCAGGTTATTCAATTAAAATATCATGCTATCAATGGTATTTTGTAAACACTTCTTTTCTTATACCTTTAAATTTTATTAAAAACTGTAGGCCTACAATTGCCACAGCAATTAATTTTTAATTCAACTTGAGATAATGTGGGCTACAACAATATATTTCATAATTTTATTTTAAAATAAACTTCAGAATATTCAAATTAATATTAAACATATTATTATTGTTATTATTTAGTATTAATAATACCTATTATTATTTATTAATAATAATTATTATCATTATCATCAATTATTATTATCATTGTTGTTATCCTTATCATCATTATTGTTATCATTATCATCATCATAATCATCATTATTATTATTACTATAGGTCTACACAGAGACTGATCTTGGCTGCATTGCTTGCTTCAATGATTAATAATTTGAGATCCCATGACTGCCCCAAGCTAAAACTTGGCCTGTACATGGTTAAAGTCTTAGGATAAAATATAAAAAAATTCAAATTCTATTTTTTATGACACCTAATTTAACTAAACTAAATTTATTTTACTTTAATCTTTTTAATTTAAATTGTGAACCAAGAGATTTAAAGTGGTGGAAATTTGATCATTGTAATTTAATAAAACTCAAAATATAATTTCAATACTGGCAATTGAATGAAAATTTAACTTTTTTCATAAATGTTAAAGCTCTAGAATGTTTTTATCTAGAAAACTATAATTTGTCAGATTTTTACAAGTCATCATGATCAATGAGCATGCCAAGATTCAACAAAATTATAAAACTGTAAGGTTGAGAAATGTTACTTCATTGGTTGATTTTGCATGAACTGTAGTTTTAATATGAATATATAATTCTTTTATTTGCATCTGATTTATTTACTATAGTACCATTACCTACCGTCTTTCACTAACTTGAAGTTTATTGAATTTCACAGTATAAATACACAATTTTTTACAATTTAGAATTTTACGAAGTAACCTATTATTAAAACCAAGAAACCAAAATGAAAACTGTGAATCTTAATGACCTACCCAAGTATTTGTCTGTAGAGTAACCAACCAACCAACCAACCAACTGATCCATGTTTCTTTTCAGTTGGTCTGTATCGGGGATGGATGCCGTGGGAGATCTGTGAACTGTTCCTGACTGCTCAACCCCCTTTGCTGCACCCCATGAACTTCTACCCTCCAGGGCCAACCTTCTCTTCCACCATGGTAGGCTTTAAGTGAGTATCTATCCTCCTGTGTTGCCACATTCATTACAAGCAAACATTTTTTTTATATAGTACTACGTCTTACCACTCGTTTGGGTTATATGCCTATGTATTAGTTAAATTAATGGGTTAAAGATGAATAAGGTTGAATTTAGAGGAAGTATACCCAAATATGAGTGAAGGGAGAGTGAAAAACAATTTTGGATGAATGTTCCTCACTTGTCCAGGATTTGAACCCTGATCTCCTCATCTAATCTATTGCGACAGTGACACCTTGGACCAGGTACGTCAATCTGGCCATTATTTGAGGAAATCTAGCATGTAAGGTTGATACACCTTTGATTAAAATCAAAGAAATATGTATTTTATATGTGCTTAAATTTTCCAAGATATTTGATTAAAATATGTACTTTTTTTGTTTCCAAGCAATATAAATGAACACAAAACCATGTAAAACTATTGTAAACCCCTTTCCATTATAAATAATAACAGGGTGGTAATAAGAGTAGAGTATTTTATTTTACAACAAATAATAATACAAGTACAGGGCTTAGTGGAGTGATGGTAGGCTGACAGGGCTTTATTAGGAAAGAGTATTGATGCCAGCCTATTCTCTGATATGGTCTCCTAGATAATTAATAGCTAACAATGATGACAGTATTTAGTAGAATCCCAAAAACGTCTAAACCCTCTTTGAGATCCACGTAGTTAAAGAATAAATTCTATATATATATGTAAATTTATATATATATATATATATATATATATAAAAATTTACAAATTGCTTAACCGGTGAGATGTTTGACAATACAGAATTAAAATTTTATATATCTATCAACAACTATCAGCAAATATCACAATAACTTGGCGACTCCTACCCTTGAACTGTGTGACCATTAATAATACAAACATAAACATCTATAATTACAATACACCACACCCTGACTAACTCAGAAACCTGGTAAATACTAAAAATAACCTAACATCAAACTAGAAAAATGGCAGTTTAAATCTAAGTCCTAAATTTAATGTCCCGCTATCACATGATAAATTATAAAGTAAACATCTCATTATCAACGTCAGATAACCCACTGCATCTTCTTTCCTTAGATAACATGGCCATAGCCCTAAAACTGAGTTTAAAACGCTCGAACAGTGAAAAACAGAGATTACAAGCTCGGGTAAAAGGGCCACGAGAGACAAATAAATTTGAACATGGCTTCATACTAGCCAAAATATCCCAAAGCTAAACAATTTAAATTTGAATAGACATTAAGTATATCAACCCCTAAACAAACATTTATGACAGTGAATTGAACCATTACGCATTAAATGAATTTTGAGAAAAAGAAATACACCCTTGAATCTACAGAGACGTTGCCAACCTTGCCTGAAGGTAGTGTTACAATGAGTGACAAAAATATCTAAACGAGCACTTATATAGCACAGAAAACCAAACATCACATGCCTAGAGAAAACGAGAACCAAAGGAAGAGAGTGGGAGAGAGCAGAGTTTGATGATAGTCTCCCACCTACCACCTGGTGGAATAAATTACAAAGACAGAAAAGAAGGTGGAAGGGAGGGGTGCAGAGAGGAAAAACTATAGCGGGAAGAATAGTTCATTAAGCGACCGTCATTTGTTTTCCTGGGTGTGGCCTTCCTTCACGAGCTGGGGTGTCGGTTCATTCCTCACTTCAGTTTATCATATCGTGAGTGATAGTGCAAAGGTTGCGACTTGACGACTACAAGTCCGTAGCCAAATGGGTCAGAGGGCGAGTTTAACATCACTTCATTGTAACGCTACATGTAACTTGTTACACCATGAAAAAATAAAATTTACATCACTTAAAAAAGGATGCCACCCATCCCTAGCTTGAGCTAGTTCTATCCAGTCCTCCTCACTACACCCTATCTCTTTCAGGTCCATTTTAATGTTATCCTCCCATCTGCATCTAGGTCTTCCCAATAATCTCTTCCCATTGGGTTTGGCAGTCAATATCCTGAACACAGTTTTAGATTCTCCCATTCGTGCTGCATGTCCTGCCCATATCTATATCTATATATATATAAATTTTGTCTCCTTTTGATTGCTGGCATATTTTGACATTAAATTCCACCATTACAATGGACAACAACCCACACCTCAAGTGTTTAGTAGACATTTTTGTTAGCATACTGTTGGAAGTGTTTAATAGGTTTTAAGTAAGAATGATTAAGAAGTGATGTGGATGTAAAGTTAATGCTATTATTAAACTGTGAAGGTTGAGTTGGTTCAGAAGAGAAATGTTGATTGAAACAAACATCAATGAGAACCTCATCTTTCACTGACAAAACCATGGCTTTATATTAGTAATATTACACAATGTTGAGTGGTCTGACACCGCCGAGTTTCATTCTGAGCTGAACAAACTCACAATTATTATCAAGCCCATAAATCTGCCAAGCTAAGTTATAAAAAAACTCAGCTCGGGCTCAAAAATTAGAGTACTCACATGTGCCTCATAAAAACCAGTAACTTTAAGAAGCTTAACTACATTTAAAATGGTATGTTTTACTTAGTATGACCTCAATTGATGATATGTTGTTCTCGGCATGACCTCAACTCCTGATTACATGTTCTGTTGCAGTCCAGGCTCTGTACCAACTCTTGTTCCAACCCTATCACTCCCGGCAGTCACCTTGGATGGTAAAAGTATGGATGTGATGGCCCCAAGCTACCAGCACACTGACCCTGTCACTAAAGCTGTCCTGGACAACATCATGGGCAAACTTCCTACCAAGAAGATTCCAGTGAGTTATTTTCCTTGCATGTGTTTGTGGCCATATCACTTGTTGCAGTGTCTGTTTCAATATTTTGTGGGTTACAGGTAATCTGCCGCTGTGATGTGTGTAACCTAGAGTTTTCAGGACAGGTCGTCCTCGACACGCACCTGGCCGGAGCGAAACATGCCAAGAAGGTAACACTCTATCACAAACAATGTTTTAATGTTTGGCGGAAACAAGGGCACTGGGAAAAATGCACCCCTCTACTTAGAAACCCACAAATAAATTTTAACAAAAAATCCAAGCAGTATACAATTTGTGACATTCATTAGAAGAAATAGAAGGGGGAAGGGAGTTTTAAGATAGATACCAAGCCATAATGCTCAAATGTGTGCAAAGATTATTACTATTGCTATTGTAAAGCAGTTGCTCAAAATTAATTTTGAATTGATGCACAGACCATAGGCCTGTTTAGACTATTTAATTATTTCCTTTCTTTCAAATGGAACATCAAAATTTGTACTAATTATATTTAAATGTACCCAAAAGGTCGAGCAATAAGAATGATGAAGTTAGCTTTGTTTTAAGCAAATGGTAAGTAGTATCTAACTGATGAATGAATATAATGAAGCATTTGTGAGAATAAAGGAGATTACTTTATAAAGTAAAGCAAGCAAGGTTTAGTTTTGATGCCTTTATAATCTTTATCTCTATCACTCCAGTCACACATAAAGCGGTTGACCTTGGCAATTCACAACCCTCCCTCCCTTCTAGATAAAGAAGATGGAATATAAAATATCTCTATACTCCTTTCACATTCACATTTTTCTGGCCTCTCCATTATTTAACCTTCAAGTACTCTTGAGTCAAGTAGTATGACAGGCAACTGTAACAGCTTTTCACCAGCTTTTAATTACAGGTTGAGCAATATATTTTGTTTGATAAATTGTTGCACGGAACTAGTGGTGCCATACCTCCAAAATGTAAGAACACCACTACCGCGTAAATAGGACACAACTTCCATCAATGGGCGCTAAGCAAAGAAACTTAAATTGGTCTGATAAATTTAATGTATTCTTTCTATTGATTATCAAAACTATGAATATAAATATATTAAATTACTTAGAAATATGAATGTATATATTGCTATGGCTAGAATTAAGAAAAACTACAACATTAGGAGTAGGGATGTGTGAGAACAATTTTTTCCATTCGAGACAATCCTTAGACGGGACTATAAATAAGTATCGAGAACGAGACGAGAAAATGTCCTCTGAAAGTACAAAAATGTAAATTATGTTTATTATTATTATTTAGCACCGCGTCTTACTACCCGTTCGGGTTATACACTTAAGTACTAATTATGCTAATGGATTAGGAATTGGGAAGGTTGAATTTAGAGGAAGTGNTACACTTAAGTACTAATTATGCTAATGGATTAGGAATTGGGAAGGTTGAATTTAGAGGAAGTGAACCCGCATTTGCGTGGAGTGAGAGTGGAAAACCATTTAGGAAAAACCACCCCCAGTTCACCCGACCAAGATTTGAACCTCAATCTCCCCGTCCTCGGCAGTCGGGCTCAACACGACTAGCGCGTTAGCCAACTACGCCATCGAGGCAGGTAAATTATGTTTATTAAAGTAAATATATAGTTTATAGAGTTCCTTTTTGACATTTGAGCTGGTGCTTGTTTTAGATTGTCTTATGGTTCATTCAAACACTTGAGATATAACTCTTACACATTTTAAGTGCATTTAATACTATAGTGATAGGTAGTTACAATGAACACCATTTATAATTTAATTTTGTAGTAAAAGCTTATATTGTCAAAGTTTTATATTGAAAAACAATATCTATAACTAAAACATTTCTTAATAAATGCTGTTTTTTGGGGGGAAATACGGCCTATTTTTGGGTTATTACGGTAGATTGGAAATAAATTCCTGGTTTGGTTTTTTAATTTCTTAGGACCATTATTTGCTATTTTTTTAATTTACAAATTTTCAAGATTCATTTTTTAACTTTCGAGACGAGATCGAGATATATTTTTCCTCGAATTTTTGAGATATTTTCGAGTCTCTCACATCCCTAATTAGGAGTTAGTGGGAAGTTGGACCCAACTTCCCATCAACAGAGTATTCTTTTCTAATGATAGACACCTCCCTTCCTCGTTTCTAGTTCTTAGCCAAGTATGTATTATCTACCATTTACCTAACTTAAAGTAACTATAAAACATAGGCACCTAGTAGCTACAGTATATCTACAGAGATAATTCAAACATAGGGAAAGAGTAGGAGGAGGAGGAGAAATTTATATAACATTTTGCGACACTGGGCAATAACACTGTTACAAGTGGTCTCTCTTTTTTTTTAATATGTAGCTATATTTAGTATATGATCAAATGTAACAAAGTGGCCACCTTCCAATCCCAGAAATTTGAAAACAACTTTGTATAGTTATTGTTATTATCATGGCTGGTTTGAAGAAGATCTCCATGTTCACTCTGTACAAAATAAATGTTTTGTTTGGTATTCTGAAAAAAACACAGCAAAGTTATAGAAAGCAGCAAACAAATGCAACAACTATACACGACAAAAAGAAACATGGCTAAAAATTGGCAAGCAGTACATTGCCATCACTGGTGTTGTTCCAAGGGACCTGATCAAGTCGAAAAGGTTACTATGATTTTTAAATTAATAAAATTAATTTATTACATTTTAAAATGAATGTTTTTGTTTGAAGTAGAACATTTATTTAAGATATTAAAAGTATCTAGCAAACCATGTTCAAATAGATGGTCATACATATTTTTATTGTTGTAAGATTTTTCAAACTGGATCTATTAGATTTAATGAATTAAGTTAAATTTAAGGCTGTTGTCTTAGTACACAATTTTGTCTATCCAACACTGTTCTACACTAGACATTAAAGGTAAGAGTGTTTTATTTATTATCTTTACATAGATTTTGGGACAAGTAGAAAGTGCTCTCTCGCAAAGAACCGACCACACAAATGCGAGATGCCATCCACTGGTGGTGGACCACCCATGAAAAGCTAAAAAGCGTTGTTACCGATGATATTATTGTTCATTCAACCAAACCTAAATGAATAGGTGGACTGCTGGGACAGTGATTTTTATTGCTAACAGCGCACAAACCTCTCTCGTGTTTCCACTGCCACTCCTTTCACTCCTTCTGATTCTTTTCCTGCTCTTGTCACTGTTGCTACTCCTGTATATATTCCTCTCTCTCTTCCTGCTCCTGTCACTACTTGTCTATCTTTTCTACAACATCAAACCCCATGCAAACTTTTCCCCTTCCCAACTCCCCAGATTCTATGACAGCTCTAGAGCAAGTTCCTTGGGGGTCATCCTCCCAACAGTACGAGTGATTCTCCAACGGCTGAAGAGTCAAATAGGACCGCCTAGTTCAGCCGGACCATTTTCTCCATCACAAGGTAGTTTTAAAAATATTAAATAACCAATTATAAAATAATCTTGTTACTTTTTTTATTAAAGCACAAGTAATGGAAACAGTTTTTAAGAGAAAGTGTATCATAACTTTTCTGGAGAGGGGAATGGGAAAATCACAATAAATTAACATCCCATTGGGGAAAACCACCCCTCTCGGTGCACCCAGATTGGCTATATATGAACCCCAATCTCCCCAACAATGGTGACCTAATGTAATCACCTGAACTCTGCTGAGGGACACTAATAGCTATTTGGAAGTGAGGAAGGACTTTCAAATTTAAAAAAACACTAGCAATTGCTTAAAGAGAGAATGTAAAGCTACGATTTACAAAACCAGCCTCTAAATTAAGAATTTGACACCAAATCTCTAATTTGCGAGTGAATGTCAGGAGTACAAACCATTACATCAGCCTCGCCAGTATTTCATCTAGTGAAAAATGTAAATTCCTGTACTTCATTGTTGTGCCCATTTTTAGAAAATATTTTAAAGTGAACAACTAAAATGAGAGTGATAGCACGGCAGTCACTAAAGGAGACATTAACATTTAACCTTGTTGACATTAGCATCATATTTTGATAGTAAAAATAATACATATAATCCAAGGATTAATGTCAAAGGCTTGGGCATACATTTATGTGTAATCCATCATCATTAATCTTCATTTGACAGAGTGGCAGCTGCTCTCCATCCTTTTTTATCCGAAGCTATTGCCTTTAAGTGACTAATTACTGGTCCCAATATTACTCATTTGCTTCATATACTGTAGTCTTGGTCCTCCTCTTCCTATTTTACCCTCACTAATGAAATCATATCGAATAATACTATCGCAAGATTTAATATTTTGTGGGATTGCTTATTACATTTGTTATTATGAATCATTTGAACTATTAGTGCATTAAGCAATAAGTAAAAAAAAGCTAATGTTTAGCCTAACAGGTTGTAGAAATAAAAAAGGTCTTGAATAATAAATAATTCAACACTAAATTTTGACATATTCTTTATTAAATATTCTTATAGCTCTGTACTTTAAGAATCCAAATCTCCAATTTACCTTCGAACCTTCAATCCAAATCCATATCTTTGAAAAAATTATGAACATAAGATGAAATATAAATATAATAGAATAATAGAAAATAAAAATAGTAGCTAAATGTTAACATTCTTTCTTATATAACATTAATATATTCGTTTAAGTGTTAAATTACTGGTCTGGGGCCTGGTTGTCAAGTCACTCCTATAATTATAATGGTTCTAAACCACCAAAAATCACAATTATAGCGCCCATAAACAAATTTCACTAGGAAGAAAAAGAGGATTTGATGCTCAGATCCAACATTTTCTAGAATTTTGAATATCCTTCAGGATTGAAAGGATTCAAGGTCTCATCTATAGTTATAATTAACTTAAACAATCAAACTGAATTCATTGATTGAAAAGCCTATCATGGCAAGATGATGGAGATAACTGAGAATGAGAGGAGAGAGCAATGACATAAAACACATGAGATGGTTACGAGCTGCCCAGCAACTCTGACCTAAGATATGAGTTTCTGATCCTGCATCTGTATAGCCATCTCACAGCGAGCCTAGGGAGAGTTGAGAAGAGGGTAAAACACCAATTTTGATAGCAAATTAAATGTAGATACTTCTGTGAGGTAATGAATAACTATACTCTTAGCATAAAACAAGAACAATCAATATATTCCGTATAAACAAGCCCTACTAATGTATTAATTAAATTTGCACAGCACATTTAAAATAAAATTTTAAGCATTTTATAAAATGTCACACAATCAAAAAGACTGAAATATTACACTTGCTGTGCAGCTTTAAAATTATACCTATAAAAGTGTCTAACTACCTTTTTTCCGTTTTTATCTCTTGATACAACTCATAAGTATTTTTTGGGGTATAATAGTATCCTTTTTTATGTTTAAAAACATAATTTTAGCCATGGGTTCTCATTAGTACTAATAAACCTATAAAAAAATTAAAACCATATTATTATTTTTTTATTTTTTTTTCATTCCAGTGCATGTTGGGTCTGAGACATGTGTTTCTAGCAGAGGGGCTCAGGGTTCAGCTGGACAAGGTAAGAGGCGGTGTAGAACATAGCAGCTGAAGCTGGACCACACCAAGCATATCCTTCGGCTTAGTTTGGGGATAGTCAGAGATCCCAGAACTGTGCATGGCCATAACATTTTAAGATGAACTACACAAGATAACAGTTCAAAACCTCCAAGTTGCACGGTTACAACAGGAGGCTCATGACTGTGGCAATGAAGTTTCAAGAAGAACTACACATCTTCCCAACTAAAAAATGTCATGCCACATGGTTACATTAGAAGGCTGTTAATAAAGTGATATTGGAAAAGGCCCAACTTGTACAAGAATTGGCTCTCTGGCTCTTGGAACAGCACCCACCGAGGCAATGATCTTGTTCTATTTTAATCTCATTACTTTTTTATGTGAATATTTGTGTGTTTGTTGCTAGCTTTCTATTATTATGCAGTGTGTTTCAGAATACCAAATAAAACTAGTCTTTTATAGTCTGAAATAAGCACTTTTCTTTAATAAATTACCAGTCATTAATGTTTTATATATGTGCCTCATGTGAATCTTATCTCTCTTTCCCTGACTATGTAGACTACCAACCTTTAAGTACTGCACTAATTTGATGTTTATAACTAAGGCTATGAACAATATAATAACCTGCTTTGGTGGCCGAATGGTCAAAGGCGCTACTTTCGCAGTAGGCTAGCCTGTTGATGATGAGATCAAGGTTCGACTCTCAGTGGGGTGTACTCTACATCCATGCAAATATTGGTACATTTCTTTTAAATATAACCTTCCTAGTCCCTAAAATCGTTAGCGTAATTAGTAAATAAGCATACAACCCAAAAGAGTGGTAAAACGTGGTGCTAAAAAACACAATATAATGTCTATTATTTTTTCACATTAATTAAATATTTACTTGGCTTATAGCAAGCTATAAGTTTTTTTATCAATACAATAATTCCTATAAACTTTTTTTCACCTCAGTAAAACCTTAAAATTGAAAAATATTTGCAACAATTGGGTTCAGTTTGTTTAACAAATGAACATCTGCTACTACTTTGAACTGATAAATACAATGTAGTCTGAATATTTGAGGGCCAGTTCAATTAACCCAATAGTAATATTGTAAAGGCTTCTGAGGACCATTTATAAAGACAACTTCTGTTTAGCTGTTATAAGCATGGATAGTAGGTTTTTGTGAGCATTCTTTAAATAAGTTGTCGGTGACCTGGTGGTCTAGGGGTAAGGTGTCAGACTTCTGTGCCAGGGGTCCGGGGTTCAATCCTCGGTCCCGGCACAGATTTATCTGAATGCCAAACCCTTCCTTCACCTCTGACAAGATGTGTATTAATCACAACTTGTGAATGTGAGGAATGCCAGGCCTCCACCGTGGTTCGGATTCCACATTAAACTGTAGGTCCTCCATTTCATCTCACAATCACCCTACCATTGCACATTAGCGTAAGTGCGTATAACCCGAACGGGTAGTATGACGCGGTGCTAATAATAATAATAATTTAAATAAGTTTGTTCACTATAACTAGTAACACACTTATTCAATTTTTATTTCAACCCTGCCACACTTGGGTAGTTTTCAACCTAGTAATATTAACTTTGGGTTTCTTATCTTCTTACTCTTAACCTTCTTTATTCCTATCCCATTAGAATAAGTTATTAATAACTTTAGTGTTCAATGTACTTATAAAAAAATTGTTCGATTTGCAATAAAATCAGGCAGTCCCAGGCACTAGTGACATTGCTGTGTTTAGTATCCAGTGTCGAAAAACAATAAAAAGCTAATTTTTTAGATAAAAATGTCTTGATACAAGGGGTGTTTTTTTAAGTAAGGATCGTTTTGTAGTAAAATAAGAACTAAATATTTTTGGATACTTTTTTTCCCCATCCAATTCTACATACCTTCAGCTACTTTTCAACATAGTTTCCGTTGTTATTTAAACATTTGTCTTATTGTGAGATCTGTTTTTGTAGACCCTATTCATAGAAGTCTGCCGCCAGCAAGGAAAGCCATTCCTGAACTGTGTTTTGGGACAAATGTGATGTTCAGCTGGTGGACTTCATGAAAAGCGGGACAACAATAAACACAGCTACGTATCGTCTGACCTTATTGAAACTTTGCCGCAGCCCTTTGTCTGCAGGATTGTTGTTGCTTCTTGACAATGTGAGGCCCCGCTCTGCTGCTCAAACACAAGCTCTCATCAAGTCTTTTTGGCTGGAAGGAATTGGATCACCCTCCCTACAGTCCTCACCTTACGCCTAGTGACCACCATCTTTTCCTGGATCTGAAAAGGTTCCACACTGGCGTCGAAGTGAAAACGACGGTTCAGGAATGGCTATCCTCGCTGGCGGCAGACTTCTATGATGAGGGTCTACAAAAACAGATCTCACAATAAGACAAATGTTTAAATAACAACGGAAACTATGATGAAAAGTAGCTGAAGGTATGTAGAATTGTATGGAAAAAAGTACCCAAAAATATTTAGTAGTTAATATTTTATTGCAAAACGGTCCTTAATTAAAAAAACACCCCTCATAGTAATAAAAGCCTCTTCATTGTAAGTATAAAATGAATGATTTGATAGAAACAAAATGATTATTAAAAAATCATTAACTTTACAAACAAATGCACATAGAAATATCTATATTATTCCTGAAATTATCTATATTATTCCAGAAATTACATTTGTATACAGGCATACAATATGGCTTTTCAAAGAAAATAAGAACACAGTTTACAACTTAGATCGCTTCTATCATCATTACCGTTCAATCCTCCTGACCTAGACTTCATTCCATCAGAACTCATCAGGGGGAAGTGTGAAACGTGCAATTCAACTTCCTAAAAGAGGAAACCAAAAAACACAAAAGGGGGAAAAAATAAATTGGTAAAGAATAATAGGTCACTTGGGTAGGAATATATAAAAGGAACGAATAACATACAGGACAAACACAGCTAATGGACATCGAATAGAAATATATAATATATCTCTTTGGGATTCACCTTTCCTGTTCCTTTTTCAAATATAACAAAATACCTCAAAAAGAGAAAAGAGGTTTTACTTAATGAGATTTGCATACTGCCTCAAGTTTAATTATAAACCATGGCCTATTTATGAAATAATGCAGCATGAATAAATAATATATTACTAGAGTGTTTTCTTTGTACACTAGAGTTACGGAAACTCGATAACTCGACATTCCGTGTAATTTGGCACCCGCATGTGCACACAGTCGTTGACGCCATTCATCACAATCCAAGTTCATTCAACTGTATAACCTCTCGGTTTGTTTTTGTAGCTTGAGTGGAACAGTTGTGCTGTGTGTGTTAGTTTTCTAATCCATCATCTTGTTATTCGAATCAATACATTATTATATGTATAGTACTGTACTGCATTTCTGTATATTACACTTATGTATATACACCACTATATTAACATATATATTATACTGTACAATACTATAGCACAGTACAACTACCCATAATGTTCATACTGTACTGTGATTCATTCATCCTTGTTTAGTAAACATGACATTTCTATAACTTGACACCATCTCAGTCCACATTAGGTCCAGTTTCTCATACTCTACTGTATCTACAATAATCTATTAATTGGTGGTTTATGCTTATCATATCCTTGATTTGGTGGCCTATGCTAGACTTTGCTAACCTTTATTTCAGATAAATACTTTTGTGTACCTATTCAAATTTTGAGCATTAAAATGGATTATTGAAATTTTGGTCAATATATTTACATTTTATAATAATTATATATATTAGGGTGTCCCAAAAAAATGAAATTAATTATTTTTTTTCGCATACCCTCTTATTTTTTTCCTTTTATGTCAAAACAA
>CABFWO010008908.1:0-14936 GCA_902155825.1 Timema genevievae | reverse complement strand
GGAAATAGACAAAAACTGATAGCTCAGACATTTGATGGTGCAAATGTCATGAAAGGCAAAAAAGCAGGAGTTCAAGCAAAAATAAAGGCAGTTTATAGTAATGCACATTTCATCCAATGTTATGCATATCAACTTAATTTAATAATGAGAAATGCAGCAAGTATTACACGAAACGCAAGAATTTTTTCCTCTCTAACATTCTGGCTATTCCAACATTCTTCTCAAGATCACCACAACGTGTGTCCATTCTCAAGAAACATATTGACGTCAGCATTCCACGTCCATCCTCTACAAGGTGGCATTTCAACACACGGACCATAAACAGAGTTAATGAAAATTTGTAACCTTTAAAAAACTGCCTTACTGAATTTCAGTCAACATCAAATGCAGATAAAACCATTGGAGAAGCAACAGGAATTTCTAAAATACCTGAATGATGATAATTTCAAGTATTGGTTAGATCGTTTTCATCAGATTATGCCTCATGTTGAAATAATTTACAACCAAATGTAATCTCGAGAAATTAGTGTGTTTAAAGTTAATGAATATATAACAAATTTCAAAACTGCTATTTTAGAATTGAGAAACTCAAAGTAATGTAAGAATCCTTCGAAGACACTCATGGCAGAAGCTAAGGAAGTGTGTGACTATATATGTGTTGATATAATGAACAGATATTCTTCCACTAAACACTTAGTAGCTGCTAAATTGTTCAAAAAGAATTGCTTCATTAGATTTAAAGATGAACATCCCACAAAATACATAGTACTGACAACTGAAACGTATCCCATGATTGACAAAGAAAAGCTTGAAAGTGAACTAAAAGTATTCTATTGTAGGACTGATATTCATGAATATTGCAAATTAATTGAGCTGCAGAAATTTATCTTGGAAAATAATCTAGATGATGTTTTTAGTGAAATTACGAAACTGATAAAAATCTTCTTGATGATTCCCATGACTATAACAGAGGAAGAGCGCTTATTTTCATAATTGAAAGGAATAAAAAAATTTTAAGAAGCACTATGAATTCGGAAACACAAAGTGCGCTTGCAGTACTTTCAATGGAAAAAAACTTCCTCAATTTTCATCCAGAGATCAAGGAGAAAATTATTGAACATTTTGCTTAAATTAAAAAAAGAAGAATGGATTTCATTTTTAAATGGATGGATCAATTAATTTTAATCAACTAATTTTAGCTACGAGTTGCCACTGTTCATGGTCATACATTATACCCTCGTTATTATAGTTATATTAATAATCTCTTGGACTTTAAGAAAACGATTTTTTTTTTAATTTTGTTTTATAAGAAGATACTTGGAATATCGTTTAAATTAAATTAGGGTTTTATACTTTGCGTATGAATCTTTTCAGTACGAAATATGTTTTCATCCTCACCAAAAATATTAAGAATTATATATATCCTGTGATAAAGTGAATTTAAAATAAAGCTAAAGTAAGCTTGAAACCTAGTACTCAACTTGTGTGTTTTGTTGAGTTAGTTTCAATATTTAGACTGGAAAAAGAAACTAATATAAAACAATTTTACCGTGTTAGACGAGATATTAAATTACTTTATACTTTTTCTTGATATTATCTGACGGATTCATATTTTATATAAAATTTTCAACATATTCAAATATAAGAAACTGCTTAAAAATTTAAAATAAATATATTTTAAATTTATTATATATTTCAATATCCTCCAGAAAATCCATATTTTACTTAACGAGATTAACTCACCATATACACCTCTAAAATTACTTTATACTGGTCAAACAATAATTAGCTTTTGACCTATATTGTATGAAAAAATAATGAATTTTAACTCTGATCAAATTCTCTTGCATTACATATGACAAATAGATACAAACATTTATATAATATTTTTATTATTATTCACTTAATAATAATAATAATAATAATAATAATAATAATAATAATAAATTAAAATCCCAGCACTAAATCTCCTCAGTGGAAATAATAGACAGTGGGTAACAAGATTAGCATTTATTAAATATACGCAAAGATAATATATGTATACAAAAAGTAAAGGTAAAGTCACCCAAATAGAAAAGTTGGCCATCGGCTCTAATAAAGATTTAGGATAGAACTAATTTATTATTAATGTAAGACAAACGGAATATCATTATTACAATCAAAAAGGATAAATAGAAGAGTGCATTTAAAGATTTGGAAAGCAATTATCTTCATGAAAGACGTGGCGTATAACATTATAAATAGTAACGTTACTATAATAATAATAAAACTAAGGTGTCCTGGCCCTGACTATTGGCTAAAAGTCAAGGCTAATCTTTGGTCATGGTTCTCCTGGGACGGGAGTTAAGTTACGTTAACATCAACAATATATTGACCCCAATGGGCCTACAGATAAGTTAGATTACAATTAGGTAGGAGAGAAACCTCGAAACAACATAATTAAATATTAAAATAATCAAACAAGGTAGTCTCATGATGGACAGATCAATTAACATTACCTACTTGGAGAGGCAAATGTGATAAGTCCAAAGGACATTTAACTTGTGATAAGATATAAACAGATCATCACTCGTTAAACTTAAATAAAATATTACTAGAACATTTTAAAAGTGACCTCTACCAAGATAATTTGAATAGTAAGGGATCATTATAAAATAGCAATGTTAAGATCTATCTACACATCTAGTGGCGCTGAGATAAGAAGGAATACAAACAGGCGTGTAGCTAATGGTCTGGAAACAAGTTACAAAATATAACTTTAAATAAACAAACAGCTCCATATGGAGCTAAGCGTACAAATAAACTACATAACAATTAAGGTGATCGAACAAAACAAAGCTGATTTATTAATTTAACAAAAATATTATTTATATTTTTATAACTATATAAACATGACAAATAAATGTAAGCATCTGTATTAAGTGTTACCAAGTATTTAACAAGAAATTCATTTTGATATAATTTAATATAACAAATAAAGTGAATCTTATTTTTGAAAGATTTAGTATTTTCATGTTTATTAAATGTAGACCTATACTTTCTTTAAGGCACCATAATTTAAAATTTTTAATCACGAATATTCAGAAATTGTTAAATTTAAACTCCAAGAAAATAAGAATAAACCCATCTATTTAATTTAAATAAAATATATTATATACTATTTTAAAATAATTTGCTAGATTACCCACTTTATATACACTCAATTTTCTTTGTGGGATTTTATCTAGATTATAAAATATAATAAACGCTCCCTTAACTATCAGCAATCAAAGCCACGCCAGTCAAAGTGGGCTCATTATATCCCTTTCTAACGTGTAGTTCATAATATAAAAATTAGCTATAACAAGGATAAATTAGAGTAATATGAGGGTGTTTGGCAGACAGGTGTGCAATAGTACCTTCTGGCTCAGTGAGGGAAGAAACTCCTTATTTCTCCAGTACAAATCTTTAGTTGACTGAGGAACTGTTGAAGATACAACGAATGTTCGGGTTGAGTAGACCTGGTATTCATACTACGTATACAATTTCTGATACACTCAAAAATAAGATTAAGTACAATTTTATACTAAATTTATGTGTTAAAAGAAGATAAATTGAGAAAAATTAAATATCGTACAATAGATAGTGTGAATTTATTATGTCTATATTGTGATTGTATTTATATATTATAGCTGAGTTCCGTTTATGTCTAGAAACTACTACGTGAAATAAATCCTTGTTAATATTGTGAACAAAGTAAATCCTCTACTATACAATCTTATCTTAGTGAACGATATTATCGTAAGTTAAAGTATGAAAGGTATATTTATTATTTTGTCGATGTGTTTTGTAAGAGATATAGAAACCAAACTTAATATTTCTGTCGGACATACTGAACCTAATAATAGCATCACAGAAACTATTCACTCCATTATTGACGTTATTCGGAGAAGTGGGCCTCGCCCCCTGTCCATCGTGGTAATACAAGAAAACTGTCTCCATGTGTCTAATGAATTGTTAAAACAAAGGTACTTCATGGAATATTTTCCTACTTTAACTTTATACATGTATGAGAACAATACTTTAAAACTAAAAGAAATGTTCCCTGATAATCTTCTAAACGATGGTATTATGGGAAAACCAAGAGTGGTATTTTGGTTTGTTGTAAATATTGATCTGATATTTTGGACGACCTTGGCTCAATTTAGAGGAATTTTCTTGGGTAATCCTCTAATACCTTACATAATAATTGTCACTTCACAAGATGAGAAAGATATGATGATATTTAAAAATACATGTCAAAGGACATGGGATGAATTTCGTATATTGAATGTAGTTTTAATCTGGTTTCCTGTAATTTCTTTAACAAATTACATAATGAAAACTAACCTCTCAGAACAAACTACCAAAATCTTGTTTTACAATCAATTTAAAAACCAGGGATCATTTTCTAATTTATCAGAAATTTTGATGAAAAATGCAAATAATAACATTTTTTCAGACAAAATCAGAGATACATATGGATATGAAATAAAAAAGACTGAATCCTTAATTCAATATGGTTTGAAATCAAATGTTTTGAAAGCTGAATATGAATCTTTCCAAATTATAAAATTGGTTTTTAACGCAACTTTTAAGATTATAAATACAAGTCAAGAACAATCTAAAGGTGCTTTTGGAGACAAAAACTCCGATATTAATGAAACAGTGCCTGATATTTATGGAAATGTTTTTATTAAAACTTTAAAAAATATGTATACATCCTCAACATCTTTAGATCTACATTGTTTAAAATTCATAGTACCAAAAGCACAACGTATTCCACAGTACTTGAATATCATATTACCTTTCTCTATTAATACTTGGTCACTAGTTTTAGGTGCTCTGCCCTTGATTGCATTGTCGTGGAAACTATTTAGACAAGACGTGACCTTAGAAACGAAAACATTAATAGAAACTGTTCGTGTATTTGTGAGTGGTGGAACAAATTTACAATCAGTTTCTTTTTCACAAAAGTGCTTTGTTGGATCCTATTTGTTGTTGTGTGTGGTATTGATGGGGGCATACCAAGGAAGTTTGACAAGCTTCTTGACCAAACCACACTTTTATAATGATATAAATTCAATGAGTGAATTGGTTGAGACTGACCTACCCATAGCCGTAATTCACCGAGATGGCTTTGGAGATAATGTCCAAGAAATATTTCAAAGCATGGATCCTAATGATATACTTGCAGAAACAATATTAAAAAGAGTTTCTTTTAAGAAAAATATAAAATCTACGCTTGACACGGTTGCCTTTAACCGAACAGTGGCTTATGTTGACGATTCATTTCGAGCTAGCTTGTACTCAAACCTAAACGACTACTATAAAGATGGCTACCCCCTAATCCACGTTATGGAGGAGTGTTCTTATTTGACACATTTGGTTTTTCACTTTCCCCAGGTTTCTCCATTTCAAGACAGATTCGATGTTGTAATCCGAAGGGTGGTGGAATCCGGGTTACCCCAGAAGTGGTATAGCGATGATGAATATGAAATTAAGCTATCAGCTATTAATAGAGATAAGCCAGTTGATTTAAAACCTTTGGGTTTAGGTCATGTACAGACTTCATTTTACATCCTTATCGCTGGTCTATCTCTGAGTTTTATTTCACTGATATGTGAGATTTTGTTTGACACTATGATTCGGTATAAGAAACGAAATTTTGAAGTGTTCCGTATTGAATAGAATAGTAATGCATTACCTACTTTCTAGTGTACATAGCTACGGTAAATTAAATCAAGTTTTGAAAATGGAATTTGTTGTTGTCAATAAACTCATCATAATATCAAATATAATATTTTAAAAACTAGAAATATAAATGTTATTATTTGATTGAAATTATTTTTAATTAATTCATTTATTATTTCGAATGAATATATAGTTATATAATTCAAATAATTTATGTTGTAGATACATCTTTTAAAAAATATCAATTAAAGTAATCAAATCAATGGTAGCATAAATATTAATAAACATTATCTTTAAGGTTTTATTATACATTTAACTATATAAATTGCTAAAATATGTAGAGAACATAATTTTTTTTATTGTGTCCATTTTTATTTACAATTTAATTTTATATATATCAGTAAATATAAATTAAGCGATGCTCATGATATAGAAATTCAGACAATCTGTTTATTATTTACAGGAATACAAGGTTAATAATATATTATTCTAATTTAAAATGTTGTAATAATTGTATTACCTATAATCAGTAATGCCTAGAGAGGCTTGGGTTGGACTGAATTAACTTTAGACAGTCTTAAAAACGTGTATCACAGCTAACCCAACTCAGCTCCAGGTTCGCAGGAGGTATGGAAATTAAATTTACGGTGGTGGTGACGGAGCAAAAAGAAATAAAAGTTCCACTTAGTAACTACAGTAAGTCACTATTAAGAAGGAATAGAGATTTGTCAACAATTATTAGCTGTAAAGCTATTCTAAAATGGTCAAAAACGTCTTTTTTTAGCAAGTTCTATGCAAATATACTTTAATATTTCACAATGTTTTGTTTAAGAACTTCTAACAAACCTTATTCTCAGTTAACGTTTAATCATAAATGATCCACTTTCAAAGGTTTTCATGTAAATTTGCCATTTTAATCCGAATGTATCGCAGAGTTAAAGGGGATGTGTTGCACGTTCTTAATCCTTCAACACATGTATAGTATAATTTGTGAGGAGCTTAGTTTTTTTCTTTGTACTGAAGTAAACATAATACACAATTTTCACAAAACTTGTGTTAACTTTTCTATTATTAACACTTACATAGTTCCCACAAATATAATAAAATATGTTCAGATTATTTATACACGAGAACGCATTTCAATCACAATAGAAAAAACACTCAGATAAATTTAAATATATCAATAAACACTCTTAAATAACATAACCTCCAAATGAACAAATAGCAGCAGTCGTTTTTAAACTAATAAAACTTTTTTAAAAAAATTAATAATATGGATAGACAAAGTTGCTAACTCTTTTATGTCTTGAAAAATAAAATAATTAATCTAATTATATATAAGGTAGAATCCTTTATTTGGTAATTTTAAGTTTTGAAAAAAAAACTGAACATTATAGTAAAAAACAAATTATAAATTTAGAATAAGTTCAAAAGATAGTGTTTAGAAGAATTCATTATTTTCAAACATCAAAAATCATACAGAGTAATGTAGTTATTATATCATTTGTTTTCCTAAGTTAAAAAAATCTAAATTTCAATTTCAATTTTATAAAAAATATATAAGAATAAGGATTTTGTTTTTGATCAAGCAAGATGATATTAGAAGAACTTTATAATCTACCTTTTCTCTAAAGTAGAATAATTTATCGTCAAATTCTAGATTGTGTCAGTAAAGTTGAATAATTTCTCGTCAATTCTAGACGTTTCCCAATATGCCTAATGTTAAGAAAATATAGAACACATATGTTTATGTTTCTCATCTTATATAGCTAAGTAAGAAAGAGGAGGAGAGAGAAAAGACAAGAAGTTAGAATGTTGGATGAGAAAGGTAGAATGTTGAAGACAGAAGAGAAAGTAAAGGAACGATGGAGGAGATATTTGGAGAAGATGTTCAAACAGGTAAAGGATGAGAGTGAAATAAAGGAGAAAGAAAAATAGCAGAGGATGAGTAAAGAGGTTCCACATGGATAGAGGTGAAGGACGTATTAAAAAGGAGGAAAAAAAGAAAAGCACTGGGGGGTGACAAATTGAGAGTGGGAATGATATTACTAGCAATTGAAGTAGGTATACAATGACTATACAAGGCACTATAAGTGGTTTGGAAGGAGAATTAAGTACCGTAATATTGAAAAAGGAGAGTTAAAATAATTTTTTCGAGAAAGGAGACAGAAATAGGAATGAAATTATAGGGGTTAAAGCTGATGTACAACCGCAACCGATTGTTCCTGACCTCCATTAATTTCCCACTCTCATTCTCCGCTCGAATGAGCACACGAATGGAATCAAGTGGGGGGCCATAGGTAGTCAGTGCGAGAAGAGAGGCCAGTAGCTTTATTTAGAACAAGCTACATTACATAGCATATATATTTCATTACAAATATAAATGTGGAAACCTCAGCATGTGGATGATCAGGAGCTTGTGCTGCCGTCTTGTGTATTGCCCATCCGCCTAGCTAGAGTGCTGTTGATGAGTGTTGTCTTTCAGTGGGTTGCCACTTTGTTAGTTGATGTAGTCGGTTTCCTTGCTGTTGAAATATGTCCTGGTGTGAGTTAACCGTTTTTATAAAGTTATTGGATTTATACTATCAGTTGTAGTGTATCTTCTGTGGGAATGTTTGACTCAGTTTCATAAGAAGAATCAGGAACTATAAGAAGTGAAATGAAAGGAAGGTGGAAAGAGGAACAGCTATAGATTCAGGAAATAGAGTTCTACAATAGTGAAATTGATTTATTCTTTGCCAGAATGCAGCTGATGGAAAGAAGGTATGAATATTGGAATGACTTGGCAATGATATTTATGGATATAAATAAGGCATAAGATAGCGTGGAGAGAAATAAAGTTTGGAAAATAATAGAGGAAACTAAAGTGGAAAGAGCTGTTCTAATGAGAGTAAAAAAGCAAATATGAGGGTATAAGGTGTTGTTTGAAGTTGTAGTATTGGGGGGATGAATTGTTCCCAAATAAAAAAAATTGAGTGAACTGGGGTGTGTCCTTTCATCATTAATATTTAAAATGGTAATGGAAATGGTCATGAACAATGTGGCAGGAAATCTCGTAGAGGAAAGTTTGAAAGCCATTATGTATGCTGATAACTTGGTGGTATGGGTAGGGAGAAGGAAGAGGAAATACAGGCGCAACTACAATCATAGTAAAAGGAAGTGTATGATTGTGGAATGAAATTTAGCATAGCAAAGTGTGAAGTGAGGATAATGACACGAAGAGGATAAAGCTTAGTAAATATATAATGTTGGATTGATTAAAGTTGAGAAAGTGCAGAATTTAAATCACCTTGAAGCATGATTTAGGCGTAAGTTGGAACTAGAGATTATAATGAGAAGAGGAAATAAGGGAGAGTCGCTCAATAGGTGTGTATGATACCTAACAAGTAAAAGAGAAATGCCTTTGAAGAGTAAAGCAGTGTTGTCTATACTTTGTATTCATCGTCACATATGCAACAGAAACATAGGCATTGAATGTGAGAGAAACTATGAAAGTTGAGGCCATTCAGATAGTATATTAATATCATATATAGTTTTTGTGAAATACTTTATTTTACATACCGTACAATCATAGCCGACCTGGTATATTAATATTATTAATATTTTGGCAAAAAAAACATATTTAAATAATAAATCTCAGAGTCACAGTTTTGAAAGCAAGTCTCTGTAAGTCCTATAATTGACGGAAATTAGTTATACTAGTAACAATTTTTAATTCTTCAAAGTGTCTTTTTAAGCTACATTATATTCCAGGTGAGTGAGGATGGTCTCCATGAATAACCGAGAAGATCTCAAAACTATATTATTTACAATATTTGTCATATTTTCAACCCTATATAGTAGGTCGTTACTTAAAATCCAACTTGTAAATATTATTGGGGCACCATTCTATTGTGTTCTCCTTTTTGAAAAATGGGTATATTAGAAATTTTATTAGATTTAAATTAATTTTAGATGTCGCTATCTCACATAAGAGTTCTGTAAAAATTGTGCATTTTATATTGATCTATCTAATATATTATGTGAGAGACTGAGCCAGGAATTTTTTATTACTTTTAAACCACAATTTTCTCTACTGAGGACTACCACGCGTCCCACTCTCACTCCCTAAAGCCCTCTATTTCCCTCTACTCCTAGCCTTTCCATACAGCATTGGTTGGACACCAGTAAATTTAGATTGTAGCTCCAGTGCTACATGCCGTGCTCTCATATAATTCCACTCAAGCTATATAATGGTTGTGTGTTAGGTTTGAGTTTCTATTTAGATGTAAACGAGTCTATGTTGTTATCTTTAAGTCGTCAACTGACTTGTGTTTAAGTTTGTTTTGGTGTTTGTTACAACATAAAGTTGCATGCACGTAGAGGTATAAACTTATACAGTAAGGCTAAACGTTCAGAAGGGTTAGAATAAGGAGAATAATGGCCGAAGAAACTGGACGATCTATTTTATATTGCCCAAGCTGATGTTCTAAGAACTATTCGTGTTCAGGAAAAAAAAAATTTTTTTTCTTGCTCAATGAGCAAGAAGACGTCCTGGCAAGATTTGAAGCATAGGTGAACAAGTACTCATCAAAAATAATTTGAATCTCTTGTAAAGAGAATGCAGGCGCAAGAACAAGGAGGAAATTATTATTTCAATCAATGAGCGAACTCCCAATTTCATTGCCTTCTTCTCTTTCGAGTGAAGAGGAGATCGATTTATCCGATAAATGTGCGTCTGCTGAATAAGGTCCCTCAACCTCTGAATCACCTCTGAAAAAGATTGGTTGGAAGAAACTTCTTGATGATGATTTGGCTGTTAGTTTTATGATCCAAAACTAGATGATAGAAAATCAGCTGTCGTACTGACGACTTCACAATACAATGTTAACAATTCGTTTATCTATCGTTAATGTGTAATATATTGAGAAAAAATTGTGAAGTCTTTGTGGAGTGTATTTACGCCAGTGTCACTATTCTTTGGGATGGCAAAAGTTTAAGATACAACCAGAGATGAAATCGTGCATCACTTTCAAACTGTGGTATCAGGTACGTGTTGATCTACTTCTCGCTGTTCCAGAACTTGCTACTGCAACAGAAAAGTCAGATTTTTGGAGGTTTTAAAAAAAATTAAAATATATGAGTTTCGACACTACATCAATCAATACTGGACAAGGAAAAAGGCATGTATTCTTTTGGAACAAACGATGGACAAATAAATGACATGTTTGGCCTTTCGTCCTCGTATCATGGAGATAAAGCTTGATGTAATAATTGTTTATGTACTTGGGAGTTCAACAGACATATTATGATCCAAAAGGTTTAAAAACACCTGAAAAAATATTTAATATACTGAGTTTAATATTGTCGCTTCTAATGCTTCTACCCTAAGCGAAGTCAAAAATATTACCACTGACTTGAGCTCTTTTTCCCAGAAGCAACTTGAAAAGTTCCAACCTCGAGATTAATAGAAGTAACTACTTACTACCTTTCTATTATATTCCTAGGTGGTGTCCCTGGAAGGAAATATCTTTCAGAGCACCTGCTGGACTTCTTAATGCTATATAGAAGGAAAATATAATTTATTTATTTAAGGTGTTTTTATTCGGAGATCATTTCAAGCTGACGAAGAGAACAAAGAAGGGAGTTGGTTACATTTGCATTGCATTTTTACAGTAAATGTATGCATACAATTCTGGTTTCAAGCAACCTTGGATTTTATTTGCAACTAGAAAATAAATCTCTGCAGTTCCTGAAAAAATAAGAAGACAATAATTAATCAAGTCCAAATTTACCATACAGTTTATTGACGACCTGTCAAAGGAGCTTGTTGTGTTCGCTTTTTTTTTAAATAAGAAGTTTAAACTCCAACAAAACAGAGGATGTTGGTTGCCTTGAACAAAAAAAGGAATGGAGTCTACACTGATACATATATGTAGGGATCCTAATCTTGTTGGTAAGAAAAATATAGAATATTTTATAATTGGCAGCCCTCTAAGATTTTCTGGATAACCAGTATTCCATCAGAGTTTATAGACAAGAATGTATAAATTGGGCAAGAAGACAAGTAGAGAAAAAATTTAATTAATTATGGTTGTTAACGATATTAGATAATGTGAAGTAGCATTGATGGAGGAATACAACAAATTACATAACTCAATTGAAGAATAAAAACGGTAGTTGTTAATGGTGAAACAATTCAGACATAAGTGTCCTGAAATGAGATGATACATTTTGTTATCCTAACATTAATGTTTATTTTAAACAATGTTTAGGTATGTTGTTTTATTCATATATGTTTGTTAAACATACATAAATATAAATAATCAACAATAATTATATTTTATATATATCAAAGAAACATATATGAAAACTAATTAGTGCTCTTTTTTAAAAAATTCTCAAAGTTCAAGGCATGGTAGCAACCACTTAATCTAATCTAAAAATTACATAAAAAAAATTAGATTTTTTTCAAGAATAAGAAAACAATGGCAGGATGCCTGCTCAAGAATTATAAATTATTTTTTTGGTCGTCAGGTAAGCATCAATCTACTATATAGATACAAAAAGTTTAATATTAATTCGGTTATCAAAGGGTCCTAACCTATAACATATTTTGTATATTTACAATGCAAGTAAAGTACTTTGGTAATTAAATTAATTAGTACAATTTTTTAGTCAATAAAACAAATAAATTTTGAATATAACTATGAATTAATACCTGAACCACCCCATCTACTAGTAATAAAGCACTCACAAAAATAATCGCAGCCCAGTGAACTAAATAAGTGCAACAAACAAATTTCACGGCCAATTTCCTTAAAACTTTCGACCATTTTTTCCACTTTTTTCACGGTTCCTCAAAAAATGGTCGTTTCTTCGAGAAGGTCGTTATTCCCAAAGTCGTAGAATCGAAATTGAACTGTATCTAAATATACACACTAAACAAACATATTTAGAAAAACATGAATTGGTAAACAATTCCATTATTTAAAGTAGATATCATGAACAAACCACGAATTAAAGAACTGGAAAATAAAATATATTCCCTAAAATATTATATAATAATACAGATTTAACATTTTCCTTGATAGGAATGGGGTGAACCAATTTAAACACAGTATACATTAATTTTCGTATTTACTAAAGGACATTGAAATTATTTTTTGTACCTCGTGTATTTACAAACTGATGACTGAATTATATTAGGGTTTGTTATTTCCAATTTGGAAATTTTTTATTAGTATGTACAAAACAGTAGAACTAAAAGTACAAAAATCATTTAAGATCAGTAGGGCCCTTGAACATTTTTAGAATATGACATAGTCCTTTTTAGTGCAATCAAATCCTGGCATTGCTTTTTACATAAAATATAATAGTTATAATTATATTATATATCGGTAGTACATTCATATAAAATATTACTTTTACTAATTTAACATAGATTTTGTTGGCATTTTTAAGATTGATCTCTAGGATTATTCTGATTGATTAACTTGTAGTTGAAACTTATGGATCGTGGCAGCTTCAGATTGTTTCACTAAAATATATTCTAAAATTATTATATTTAAAAAATGCCTAGCCTATATAATAAGTCCTCACTTCAATTTCTAGTTAAAAAGTTACTCGTCAAAGTCTATTGAATTTATAAAGATTTTCAACCTTAGGTGTTTAATTTGAATTTAAATGTAGATTTCCTCCCTTTAAATAAAGGCAAGAGTTTGAGAATGAACCATTTCCTTTCTCTACATTTATTCGTTACACTTAACCAACCACATAAAAATTGAATGGTTATTTTTTTAACTAAAAATAAATAATTTATTTACCGATTTTACAACCATACACAAATCATTATCTCCATGGTGATGTGAACAAAGTACTATTGTTCAGATGACACTGCCAACAGAAGGAATATATGAAGAATTATTTAGGAAAATTGGGTTTTAGTTTTATGTTATTATTTATGCCGACATTCTAGACCCCTAACCTTTAAAATAAATGTTTGTTTGTAAAAATCGGTTAAGTACCTATAATAAAATATGTTTACAGTGTTATTTGTCAACTCAAATCAAATAGTATTTCTATGTGAGATTTTATCAAGATTATATCGTATGTTGGCTTGGCCGAGTAAGAACTGATTGATTATTTCTCATAAGAAATAAATATTGCAGTAAATTAATTTGTGTACAGTATCCATTGACACGCAAATGTTCGATTGTGAAAAAAAAATCATCTATCAACTATGCATTAATTTCTTTTTACGCTTTTTACATAATAGCTGGAAATTAAATCTAATCTCTGCTACTTATTAAACAAAGTGTTGTTCTGTAAGACTATTACTTTATATTAATGGAATCATTTAAATTATTGCGATTCAGTATGTATACTATGTGTAAAATTATACAGGTTAATTTTTAGAGTATTGTTCGAAGGGATTAAATCAAATAAATATGATATTTTTCGAAGATATTTTTTTCTCAAAACTCGCATTCAATAATAATTCCCCCTATTTAATGTAAAATTCACTGTAGTCCTCTAAAGCTCAGTTTCCAAATACAAATAGTAATAATTACATAAAAGAGCTACTTCGACTATTATAATGGATATTTGAAATAATATCGACAGCATCCCGAAGGTGGAGGGCACCTGGCCAAGATTCATTATTGACCGTTAGTGATAGACTATCAATGGGTACCTTAATAAATCCCCGTATGATTCCAAATGTAATCTGGATCTGTTTAATTTCATTTAAACCATTACATATTCATATATATATATTTATATATTAATGATTTCTATCGTCAAGTGACGTTACTATTAACTTGGCCAATGAGGTGGCACAATTTTAAATGGAAATATTAAGATTACTCTAAATTCAGGTGTCCATCTAGAAAATGAACAATTTAAATATTTTACAACAAGTATTGTCACCGAAGACACTAAAACCCAAATAGCAAAGCATCAAAAATCTCCTTCAAATTGTGGGCTTGATATTCCCTTGTGAAAAAACTTTCTTACAATGAATTTGCATCATATAATGCTTGAAACACTAAGTAAATCCAGTGCGTAATGCAAGGTGTCTATGTCGATTATCCTCCTGGTTTTGTGAAGATCGATGGCCTTATCTGGGTGAATAATCTACACCAGTATAACACAGTAGGCTACTATCAGAGGAAGTTTCCATGTTTTGAACTTTCAACTTGATTTGAAAACTTAAGTACATTAAACGATGTAGCCCACGCATC
>CABFWO010008907.1:0-14937 GCA_902155825.1 Timema genevievae | reverse complement strand
TTAGCTAAGATGAATTGCACGACAACAGAACAAATGATAAAAAGTGCTATACAAGTGTGGTTCCATGATGATGAAGTCAAGAACATGTGCACTACACTAGTGGAGTCAACGCCAAGACGTGTTGAAGAGGTCATTTCTGCTAAAGGAGGACATATTTCGTACTAATATAGAGATTTATCAGTCTACTTAAAGTGTGTAATGATTAAAAGCTAAGGTTTTAGAAAAAATAGTTTATTTTCCCTTTGTCCCAATTAATTCGAACAGTATAGTACGATCACCACTTAAAATCAACAGGGCGGAATTGACGGCGGCACTGCTAACCTTGGGTTGCCTGCAGAAGTGCAACGGTTGGTGTTTCTCGGTGCCTGGAATGCGAGCTCTCCACGCGAAGATATTTCACAGACTACGAGTCCTCAACATCACGGTGTTATGGATACCGAGCGAGTTGAACCCCGCAGACAGCACATCCAGGTGACTTCTGAGGAGATGTTTTTATGTGCTTAAATTGTGCAAATGATAGCTCAACTGATAATTAGTGGGATAAAAATCATTGTAACATAGAACTTCCATAGTCCATAGTTTTAGCAAGGTTATAAATATCACGGTGTAAGGAACCATGTATCACGGACTTGGGACACTTATCACGTAATAAGGACCTTGTTATATTTTTATAATAACAATGTATTTCCATACAAAAAATATTATAAATAAGGTTCATATTCTTTAAACAACTAATAAAAGTTTCAAACTTTAAGTTACTTGGAATTTTTTTAAACTCAAAATTAATGGAAAAAAATCATCTCAACCTAATATTATCACGGAATTAGACTACTTTACCCTACATGGGTTAGATAAGGTTTATAGCTTGAATTGTTTTTGTTGTAGGTACAAAGCATACAATATGCCTACATATCCACAGTGTAAACATGAAAATCACAAACTGTATGACTGCAAGTTATTGAAAATGCATGATGATAAATATTTCTACGAGATTTTTTATCAAAAAAACCGAAAAGATGTTCAGGATAGCTATTGAAAAACACACACAGGGCCGTTTCTACCATTAGGCATATAACAGCGTGTACTGCTAACATGACAATGTTACTACCCACCCCTAAACAAGCTAATATTCATAGACATCATGCAATAGAAATACTACCCCAAATATTCTTGTACTTATAGATGTCCAGCATTATTAAACATCACGATCTTATTATGTCAAATATAGGTGTTCTGCTCACGCATATATCTACCAGAGTAGAGCTACTTGCAAGCCCAGCCTCATCACTACAAATGCTAGATTGGAGAGAAGTCCAAAACACACTACAAATTGTGCAGAACCCTGATGTTCTTACGGAGTGAGCTTACAATGCTCTGATTGGCCCGTGCTGCACTAAGACGAGACCACTCATATTCTTGGACACCTGGGTGGCGTACGTGACCTAACCAGCATAGCTCTACAACTGCTGGTCCTGTGTCTTGGAGTTCGTGTTTTGGATATAAGTCGAATGCAGCGGCTGAATATCAAGACAACAAGAACCTGGCGTACGTGATGACAACAAAGCAACCTTCTAACCTGATGTTAGCGAATGAGGTAATAAATAACAAAGGAAAACTCCCACCTACCAACCTTGCAACTAGACCTATATAACGATGGAATACCCACAATATCGAGAACCATTACAATCACCACTTCCACGAGAAGTACTCTTCAGGACTAGGTCAGTATATAGCCAGGATGGCTGATAATATCTTTGTTTGAATCTATAAACTATATATTGCTGCGATGGGTTTGATTTTCTTGAATACTTTGGTTTAGTTTGTTAAGGAAATCTGTCAGTGTAGGCATCGGTAATGTTTTGCTAAATAATTTTTATTTTTAAACGTAAATTCTGTTATGGAGCACTTAATGTTCCATGTTGTCGCATGGGCGCTAGTACCTTTTTATTTTGTCGGCTTAGATAGTTAGCCACATTTCTTGGTTCTTTTTGTGTGTTACAATATTTAGGTTAAATATATTTTTTTTGCTATCAGTAATAACTTAAATTCATAAGTTGGCAATGTTTCTTTATTTGGATATTTTGAAGACTTCTTTTCTTTGAAGTTAATATTAAAGTAACTTATTTTTGTTGATTAATATGGTTTTGACTTTAACATTCCCTGTTTCATTTAGGCAAAATTTACGAGTTTTCTAACGTAACTTCGTTTTTCTATTAGAAATTTAAATGTGTGAATCTTGTTTGTGTAGGTTGATTGATCCAATTATGAATAAACATCTCAGGAGGATACAAAGACATGCTCACTATTTAGGCAACATTATTCAAAACGAACTGATCCAAGTGCTATCAAACGGTATCAAAGAGAAAATTATTTCATTGGTTAAAAATGCAATGCCCGAACGGTTAGTAAGACGCGGTGCTAAATAAAATAAATAAAAAAGGCAAAGTATTTTTCAATAATTCTTGATTGCACCCCAGATATCAGCCGCACGGAACAAATGACCATGATCATAAGATTTGTAGACATCGTGTAATATTCAGGAACAGAGTCATTTCAGTCTTCTATCTAAGAATTCCAAGAAAGCAGCCTCGTGCAAATAAAAGAACACTTTTTGGGATTTGTGCCACTAACCGAAACCACAGGTGAATCGATGAATCATGTTCTGATCAATCAGCTCCAAAGCTTGTCATTGTCAATTGAAGACCTACGAGGTCAGGTTTATGATAACTGGAGTAATATGAAGGGCAAGGAAATGGGTCTCCAGAAGTAAATTTTGGATACTAATCCGTGTGCCTTCTATGTCCCCTGTAGTTCCCACACCCTGAACATTGTGGTAAATGACGCTGCTTCGGGTTGCACTGAAGCAACATCCTTTTTTGATGTTATACAACGATTGTATGTATTATTTGCTACGTCTCCACGTCGATGGGATATACTGAAACGTCATATACCATATTTGACTATAAAACCTCTAAGTGATACTCGGTGGTCAAGCAGGATCGATGCCTTAACTGCCATCAGGTACCAGTTACCGCATGTGTATGATGCGTTGTTTGAAATTACTGAAGATTCAACTCTCAAAGGTTCTTCTGGTACCATGACTAACAAATCAATTTGACCAGTAAACTGCTGCAAGAGAAGCACTTTACTCTTAAGAAAACAGTAAATGAGCATAAAAATACAGAGGAGTATTTATAAAACATGAGGAGTGGCATGGAATTTTAGAGAGTTTTGGATGGTGCTCGAGAGCTAGCTGAATAAATCAATATTGAGCCAATTTTTCAGCCAGAGATAAGAAGGAAGAAAAGTAAATTGTTCGCTTACGTATCAGAAGATGAAACCATCGCTGACCCCAAAGAGAAGTTCAGAGTAAATTACTATTTTGCAATATTGGATACGGCAATTAGTTCTGTAAAAGAACAATTCACAAAGTTGAATGAAATTGTAAGATTATTTAGTTTTCTAAATAATATAAGTGACCTCCAGATGAAAACTTCCAAATAACTCGTGGATTTGTGTATCAAATTGGAAACAGCTCTAACCCGGCGTAGTCCTGGAGAAACCCCATCTTTTCTAAAGGACAGTGACGCGGTAGCTCTCTCCTCTGAACTTTCAGGAATAAATTATTGAACCAAAAAAATTGCGAAACCCAAATATGTGCTGAACTATCTGTGCCAAAACAAGTTAGAAAATGGTTTCCCTAATTTGTTCGTAGCTCTTCGTATCCTTTTTACTTTACCGATATCAGTGACAAGTGCGGAGAGGAGTTTCTCAAAACTCAAATTAATAAAAACCTATCTGCGTAGTTCCATGAGCCAAGAGAGACTCGTGGGACTATTCCCAATTTCAGTAAAAAAGACATAGTTTACCAGCTTGACAGAGATCTTGTTAAAGACTTTGCTAAAATAAAGGCAAGGAAGGTACCGTTGGATTAAGAGAAAGAACCCAAAACACCATTGAAGTTAGAAGAGAGAAATTTAAAAACTAAATAAAATATCATGAACAGTGCCTATTTAGTTAGTTATTTAATGTTTGATGTGTTTCATTATTTAATGTTGAATACAAGTTATTTTATATCTAATGCATTAATTTTTCTAGCCTGGATGACAGGGGGAGGGAGTGATGGTAGTAAAAGGGTGAGGACGACATTTTTAATTTCTCGCCTAGGGCGGCAAAATACCTAGAAACGGCGCTGAACACACAATCTATAATATTAAAAAGAGAAGAGCAACAAAAGGAATGTACTCTGAGAAGGATGCAACAGCCAAATACTTCGTTAAAAAAAAAGGAGCACAAAACGAAGTTCGAGCTTACAGAGAGGCATTTCTCACTATTCTTGGCATATCGGCGAGATGTGTCAATACAGTGCTCAAGAAGTATTATCACACTGGGAATGTTGATGAAAATAGGGGTGGTTTTCGAAAGAAAGACGAATATCAAAACAAGAAGGAATGTGTGGTGATTCGGTTTATTAACACTCTCAAGTGTGTAGAATCACACTACTGCAGGGGAAAGAGTAACAGAAAATATTTACCTTCAGAGTTAAGTATCACAATGTTGTGGAAGATGTACTCAAAAATTAAGACAAACTTACCCGTAAAAGAAAGTTATTTTTGTATGAATTTTAATAGTTATAATTTGGGTTTTAGATCTCCTAGATCAGATATGTGCTCTGTGTGCTTTCAACTTCGAGGAAGAATTGCTTCAGCGAAATACGAAAGATGAAGACAATCTTAACATAACTGCGTGTTCATAAAACTCGCGCTAAAGCATTCTTTGAACTTTTTACTGACGAAGACCCGTCTGAACTTATACTTTCTTTTGACTGTGGAAAAAACATTTCGTTGCCTCATTTGCCAGATCAATGTATGCATTATTCAAGACAGTTGTATATGTTTAACTTCACCATTGTCAGAGGGAACAGCAACGCTCATCTTGCTCCTGACAATCTGACATCTTATGTGTGGACTGAAAATGAGTTTCTAAAAGATTCAAACACTATAACTTCATGTGTGTTTGACTTTTTGCTGTCTTCTAATATGTCTGACTACACCACACTTCCTCTTGTCTCGGACGGGTGTGGTGGGCAAAATAAGAATTCTATGATGGTATGCATGCATGCTAAGGAAGTGGTTTGGAGAGTATGCACCACAAAATATTAAAAGTGTAGATAGAAATTGTCTTTCAAGTTACATGTCACAGTTACATACACCGAGACAAGGTATTTGGATTCATTGAAAGAGACATCAAGAAACTTGAAATCATTCAAACTCGTGAAGAAGTACACGGTTTGGTTTCGAAACATTCAACTGTCAAGAAAGTTGGTGAGAACACCAAAGTTTATGATTTTAAAGAGTCCTTAAAGGGCGTTGTAAGGAAATGTACATTATGCCACTTTCAAATTTCTAAAATGAAGCAAATCTTCATCAAACGATCCAAAACTAACAATGGCATAGTATGTAGTGAACCTCATTTTAAAACTGATGATAATTAGAAGAATTTGTTAATGACTTCATGTTGCTACAATGACATTCAACTTATTGAAATTCCCAAAGTAAATAAAGTAACAGAAGAAAAGAAGAAGAATGTAGAGTACTTGCTGAAGAAGCATTATGGAGAAGAATGAAGGAATAATGACACATTGAAATTCTACGCTCATGTTATTGATGGAAGTGTAGACTCAGAAGAGCCAAATGATATGCAGTGCTGTCAGCCACGAGAAGAAAAGCAAACTCTCTTCATATAAATTGGTTCAGATTAAACCCACCTTAACTACAAAAATAGTATAAAATAGAAAATTATTATAAACACAATTAGAATAAGTCGCTTGAGTAACTGTTTTGAATGTCTGTGTACAAACATTGAAAACTCAGAGCCCACAACTCAATCTAAATGCGGGAGTAATATTTTAACGGCCGTCCTCAATAGTATATAAGTACCCAAAAAAGAAAGAGTTAACACAAATGTAAATAAAACTATCCTAAGGTTATTTATACTATTCATAAGAAAATACAAAAAAAAGCTTTGATGGTATTTATTAATTAAAAATATAATTGAATATATGTGTATGTTTAGTAACAGGTAGAACCATATATGATGGCTAAATCACAATTATTAATGATAGTCGTAAGGAACTTTCTTATAAAGTTTGTTAAATTGGCCCCTAGTTCAAAAACGATATACAAATTTTATATCTATCTTATAATACGTAGAAAGGTAGATAAACCACTATTTGAAAAAGGTGAGTCCTCAAGACTTTTATAATCATTCATTTAATGATTTCAATTCCTATTCCCATTTTACAAGAATAAATCCAAACTAAATAATTACGAGACTAGAAACTTGCAAGGGTACAATTAAACAACAAAAAGATTTTCCATTTGAGCAAAAATTCATTAAATAAATCAAAGTTATCAAACTCCAACATTAGACCTTATTATCGAGAATTCTATCTATCAAGTTAGTGGTAATATTCCAACAAATATCAATCTCACCAAAATAAACCTAAGTCTCAATAACCCAATCTTTGACTATCCTCCAACATTGTGAAATTTAATAATGGTCTATGATATTTACGAATATTAAGTTATTTATTTTAACAATTAATTATGAAAGTCCGAAAGGAGAACTTTGAAAAGGTTACAAAAAATAAAATATAATAAAGCCGAAAAGAAATTTGTTCTTACATTTTTAC
Source organism: Timema genevievae (assembly GCA_902155825.1). Taxonomy (NCBI): domain Eukaryota; kingdom Metazoa; phylum Arthropoda; class Insecta; order Phasmatodea; family Timematidae; genus Timema; species Timema genevievae. The sequence continues at coordinate 8,243 of CABFWO010008907.1, read as the reverse complement.
TTTCTCTCTATCTTACAGGTAGAGAAAGTATGGTGATCGTCAAAAAAATCGAAAATAAAGAATAAAGAAAATAAAGCCTAAAAGAAATTTGTTTTTACATTTTTAAATATATGTAGCCACGGCTACGTACTTCTCATTGTAAAGCCAAGTCCAAGAGTACCGGACATATTCAATCCCGGCACTATATATACAAGAAATCCCAGAGAACATGGAAGGTGAGGATCAAGGAGGGGGAACACATTAGGGTCACACAAGGGGGGTAGGGGGGTGCGCGTAACAAGATTAGCTTCTACCACCAACTCCAAACGACTGGAATATTCTGGACTGGAATATTCTGGACTAGAGGAGGATAGGCCTTTCTTCCTAGATTAAGTTCTTTGGAATGTTTAGGTCTGAAGCGAACTCTAGCGGCCGCCGTTTGAAACTCGATGGGCTCTGTCAGTTGAACGCGCGTCGAAGTTATGCTCGGTCGTGTCTTGTTGTCTTGTTCCTCCGACTTGTCTTCCTTCACTTGTAGCTAAATGCTACAAGATGGTAATTTAATGGGTGGACTGTTTAGTTGATTACTGCATTTCTTTAACTAATTAATCTCCTGCTGCTCCTCGTTCCCCGATGCCCCCCGCTCTCCCTTCCCCTCTTCCTCGCGAGTTAGCGCTCCGGCTGCTCTCCCTTCCACCTCCCGACCCGCCGAGGCACCACCGGAGGAAAGAATAAGCAAGCACCTTCCCAGCCGATCCCTAACCCCGCTCCTTTCTCTGTAAATTACACGTCTTCAGACAACTCCCTCCGCCCCTAATTGGTTCCTGGTGTCCGAGACCGGAGTACGACCGCGACGCGCAGCCCCATGAACAGTCACAGGTGCCAGCACCTACGCGCTCGCCTCCAGCCCCTATAGACTGGGATTTCGCAGAGATCCTCCGACAATAAAGTGAGTGTTCCAGTCAGACGGTAACACATTAACGTGACATGTGTTGATGAGAATATTGTCAATGTTGATAAAAAGATTTTTGTTTAATAATTCAACCAAAGTAGGCTTAAACTGAAAGAATAAAATTTTTTCATTTTTTAGTCATATGTAGGCCTCTTCGTAGACGCATCTGATGTTAGCATATGACGGTGGTGAGTTAGCGATCTTGGTCATGGTTAATACCATTTTGTTGACCACTTATTAGTTTTCAGTGACAACTGTGCTGGACAATTTAAAAGTATAGCTTGATTTTGGATGGAAGAACAGTTTAAAAAATTATAACATATTTCTTTGTGGCCTACATCAAAAACATTTTTCTATATTATTTGGGTTAGGGTGAAGTGGGGTAAGTGCAACCACGGGGCAAGTGTGGCCACAGCTGGTTTTTTTTTTAAACATTGATATTTCTGTTAAAAAAACCACTGGGTATACAATTTTGGCATCTTCTCTTTTGATGTTCACCAAAAAGTCTGGCAATTTCTATCTTAGGTTTTTTTTTANCATTTTGGCGCTCAATGGAAGTTTGGTCATGAAAGTTTGGCATTTTTTTTATATCTTTGTCCTGCTACCTAGAATATCAAAACTTTGTATTCTTATCAAGTTTAATGTGTAGTTTTCAGCCATACACCTTATTTTGGCACTGAACTAGTGGTCTAGAATTGGCAGCCGTGGTTACACTTTTCCCAACATTTTTGCACGTGGGGCAAGTGCAACCACGGCAGTTGGGGCAAGTGCAACTAATAGAGCTTCATATAGCAAAGAGACTTTAGACAATGCTCTTGATAAAAATAGATCGAGGCTCTCTTACCCTACACCAAGCAGCTGAAAAGTAGGAAATACCTTACACTACGCTACAATCAAGAAAAAAGGGAGAAGGGGAAAGAGCAGTTCTCAAGGAAGGCAACCTGCCATTCCAGAGGAATATGAACGAAAATTAGCTGAGGGACTTATAAAAATGGAATAATGGGGTTGGGACCTGAGTAGAAAAGAGGTTTTAAACATATTTGGAAAATTTGTAAAAATAAATAACATAAACACCCCATTTAAAGATGGAATTCCCGGTGAAGACTGGTTTTTATCTTTAAAAAACCAATATAGACTATCAATCAAAGAACCCCAATCCTTAGAATATGCAAGAAAAAAAGCGGAGATGGATCTGTTTATTGTTGAAACTTATTTTGATATCCTTGAAAAGTCTATAAATGAGCTTAAACTATCAAATAATTCTCATCAACTGTTCAATATTGATGAAACTAGCTTTGTTCTTGACCCTAACAAGACCAAAGTTGTCGGGCTTCGAAATGCGCCATCCTCTAGAGTTACGTTTGGACAAGACCTTACTTCTAGGAGGCAACGCTGCTGGAGAAAAGCTTCCACCCTTGATTGTTTTCAAGGGTAAGAATATCTGAGATACCTGGATGGCCCCTCAAAAAATGACCTGCCCAAATACGAGTTATACTGCGTCAGAGAATGGTTGGATGGAAAGTTAAATATTTATCAATTATTTCAAGAAGACCTTCCTAAAATCTTGTGGAGAAGAAGACCAATTTTGCTCGTCTATGATGGACATTCAACTCATAATGATGAGCAAACAATTTGGTGTTCCATTGAAAACAAAATAACAATAATTAAACTTCCTCCACACATCAGCCATATATTCCAACCAACAGATCTTGCTGTTTTTAAAAGGTTAAAATCAGCATGGGACATTAAACTAACTCAGCAACAATGCTCAAGCCAAGGAACAAAAATAAGAGAGGATTTTCTTGCTTATTTTCTGAAGAATGGAAAGAAACAGCACCAAACTTGTTGGTATCTGGTTTAAGAAAAGCTGGTATTTATCCTTTGGGAAGTAATTAATAAAACACAGTACAATCCACAAGCTCACGATAGATACTTGAAGTCTAAAGAGGTGCGTGAGACCTGAACATATTGAAGATGCACAAGGGGAAACTAGTACATTAACGGATCAAATAAGCCAAGGTGACAGCTCGTCGAGGATGGATAACAGCTTAACTAATATACCAAATGAACAGATGGTAAACACCTCATTTGAAAAACTTCTGCTACAAACAGTGAAACAGAATTCACCAATACCAAAGAAGAAAAGAAAGAAAATAGCCAGAGAGGCAGAAATAATAACATCAGATAAATACATGAAGAAGGTTGAAAAAGAAGAAGAAAAAATTAAAAGAAAATAACAGAAAAAGAAGACAAAACAAAGTAAAAATCAAAAAGTGGCTCTAGATGTACAAGATGATGTATAACCAGGCCCAAGTGGAATTATAAAAACAAAGAAAAAAATAGTTGATAAGAAAATTAAGCAAGAAAGTGATGTTGACACCTCCAGTGATGAAGATCTAGCATCCCTTCTAGGAAGTGAAAAATGTGACTTGCCGGAATTAGAATATTTCATTACAGAAATGGAAGAGAAAGACATTGAGAAAGAACAAGATAAAGCTTAATTTGAGAGAAATCAATCACTTAAAGTAGGACACTGGATTCTTTTAAAGTTTGTGCTCAAAAAGAAGAGCTTGCATTTTGTAGGACAAGTACCGAGCATAGAGCCCGATCTAAATTACCCTGAGGTAATGTTTTTAAGATACGAAGACTCTAACAACACAGGCTCAACTTTTACTTGGTCTAAAAACAAGGATGTCACTCCTGTTGATGCTGACGACATTATTACAATAATCCCTGAACCAGCTATTAGCAGGCAAGGAGATTTGACATTTCCAGTCGCTTTCTCCACGAACAACCTTCAATAAGTCTCAAAAAAAGTCTGAATCATGTAAATAGTGTTTTTTTAGCCTATGTATAAGTTTTTTAAGTTTTTAAATTAAAAGCGTGTTTAGTTAAATAACCTATTAAGAAAAAAAATCAAGCTTTTTAAGAAAAACTTTTATATTCAAATTTCATGTAAAGTGCTTCAAAGACTGGGAAATAACAAAATTGTCCCTAAAAACTTCAAAAACTAAATGAGAAAGTTTGGAAAACATGTGTCAACCATGTGTAAATCATGCAAGTACAATATATATGTTTATTTCTTCATTTAAAAAAACTACCTTCTAAATTTTGCTCATTTTACAATCACCCTCCCTTTTACTCATGAAAAAGTTTGTAGCTCCCAAACGGTTTGAGATAAAAATACAAAACAAAAACTGGCATATCATTAAAATTCAAGGTATAACACACTTGCACCATTATTATTTGTGTGCAGCCCTATGGAGGTTTGAGAGCTGGGGTTGCACTTGCCCCAGTTACCAGGTTAAGTGTGACCAGCAAACATTGACAAAAAAATTTAAAATGTAGAGCTTCAATGGTAGATGATAGAAAAAATCTAAATGAAAGTTCTTGTAGCTAAATAACCCCAAATGGTGTGTGCTGAGTTTTATATCTGTATTTCTAATAGTTATCTCACAGTAGCACAGTAGAAGTTTAATTAAGTGTGTGCATGCTATTAGAAAATATGTACATAATACAAACTTAAGATATTTTTTATTGATTTGTAAATTATTAATTAGTTTCTCTGAAACATTCTTGGACTATTAATAATTTCTCATTACAAATTGTTTTATACTCAAGTGAGAAAATGAATCAACGAGCAGTGAACATGATGATACCGATGTTGACAAGCCTTGGCTACCAATCTCAGAAGAATCAAGTTCAAACGAACCTGAATCAACTCTCACATATGTTGAGTTAGTTAATGTTGCGACTATTGATTACTATGATAAATATACTCCATTCACGGTAGGAATTACTCTCTGAAAGGTCTTTTTAACCTACCAATATTCTACTATATAATAGATTTCTGGTAGGGAAAAAGGCCTTTCAGAAAACAATTCCTACGCTGAACAGACTTTACATATTATTTATAGTTTCTAAACAGATTTGAACTGCTACTGTTTATTTTCATCCTATGGATTAATAATTGACATAAAATTTAAATTTATTATTTGCTGGTCCAAATCAAGAAAACTTTAAAAGCATGCAAAGTGTAACAACGGGAGTTGTGTCAAACCAGGCGCAAGAAATGCAAGGTAAATAATTAAGTTATGGAAATAAAAACATTAATAATTATTGTTGTCCTAGTTAAACTATTTAATTGCTTAGTGCTGAACTAACCCCATTATTAATGTGTTATTTGTGTGAAATTTATTTTAGAAAACACTACAATATATTTTCAACAGAATAATTGATTTTGGTTTTCCATAGTGCAAATTAATAAGGTAAACAGTTTTTAATTTTAAATATAGAATCCTACCAAAATGTGTTGCCCCAATATACCTTTATTTATTTCATATTTATTTTACTTTGTTTCTCACAGGTATTGACGAAGTATTCCAGGTAACTTTAAATGAGGCAGCCTCTACTGTGTCAAATGACAAACAAGAATTGCCAGGTAGGTCAAATAAATTAGTCCTGATATTATTATATTAATACTGATATTGAGTTGTTTTGTCTAGCATGAAATATTATATCTTGAACAACTTTGTTTTTATGTCCTATATTTAGGTCATGAGAAAAAAGGGGAAAAGGGGGAAAAAAGGAAAGCAAGACCACAACTATGGAAAAAAAATATTGATAAACATAAAAGAAACATAGATGAGGCCTACATTAACTGTAAAGGCAATATTGTGCCTTCTCGTTGTGTGAAAGATCCATGTAATGATAGCTGTAAATTCAAGTGCAAGAATATTAGTGAAAGTCAAAGCGAATCTATTTTTTAAACACTATTGGGCCTTAGTGACATAAACAAAGGAATGTTTTAGCTACTCATACCATGATCATAAATCATACTCATAGAAGTATTAAAGAAGGTGATAACCGATCTGTGAACAATGGCTATTATTTTAAAGTTAAAAAAGAACGTTTACGTGTCTGCAAAAGTTACTTCATGTCAACTCTAAACATTGGAGACAAGATAATAAGAAACATTGTTAGAAAAAAGGATGATGGTTTTATTCAAAATGATTAGCATGGCAAGCATAATAATCAACACAAGCTAGACACTACCATTAAAGAAGGTATTCGAAAACATATAAACACAATACCTAGAATTGAATCTCATTATTTAAGAAAACAATCAACACGCGAGTCAATTATGGTGACAAAACGTTAGCTGAGTTTCATAGGGACTATGGTGCTGAATGTAAAAAAGACCAAGGATTACTTTATGGAAACTACACAGCATATAGGACTATTTTTATGACTGAATTTTTCAATTCAATTTTTCAATCATTTTCACACAGTGATTACACGAGAGGGTCTAGGTCCCGAAGCCATCTGGAATAGGCCTATTGATGAAACTGGTCTTACAACAGTCCATAAACCTGCTAACTTAGTTGCAATCAGAGGTGAAAAACCAGTTGGCAAAGTAACATCTGTAGAAAGGGGTGAATTGGTTACAGTTTGTTGTGCTATAAGTGCTATTAGCAGTCATATACCCCCATTTATGATATTTCCAAGGCTGAACTGGCAGGATCAAATGTTAAATGGAGCCCCGCCTGGAACTGGTGGTTCTACCCATACAAGTGGTTGGATGACTTGATCAAATCTTATTCATTTTCTTGAGCACTTTGTAAAATATGTAAAGTGTTCAAGCACAGTCAGTAACAAAGCACTTATCATCATGGATAACCATGACAGCCACATAAGTATTGAATCATTAAACTATGCCAAAGAGAATGGCATAATTCTTTTGACCATACCACCTCACACATCACATAACATATAGCCTCTTGAAAGAACAGTGTATGGACCTCTTAAGGCATATTACAATAATGCCGCTGGAGAATGGATGACTCTGCATCCTGGAAAAACCATTTATATTTACGACATTGCTGAAATTATTGGAAGAGCTTTCCCTCTGGCTCTAACACCTACAAATGTAATGAGCGGCTTTCGAGTCAGTGGAATATGGCCACTAAACTATGTCATCTTACATAACAGACCGCCTCAAGCCTTGGACTTCAATTAGTGATGGTACTGGCTCTGTAGTAAGTAACAGCCAAAATAAACTAGTTGCTACACCTTCAATATAATGCAATAGCTCTAAAGTCTTTCGGTCACCTGAAGACATTCAGCCTCATCCTAAAGCTGCACCTCGTGTTACAGCTACAAAAGGTAGGAAAAAAGCAACTACAACTGTAGTTACAGACACTCCTGAAAAAAAATAGAATGGAGTAAGAACTAATCGCTTGCAACAAAGGGTGATTCTCAACGGCCTTTGCGGGCAAAAAGAAACTTACTTATGAAAACAAAAACAGAAGAATAAAACTGAAAAAATTAATGTTGACACATCAGATTCCGAAACGTTGCCCTTATCAAGTGAGTCTGACATTGAGATAGACGATTTGTTAGTTCAGAGGATGAAAATGATCAGCTAGATCTAGAACCAGCAGTTGGAAGATGGATGATTGGATCTTTTCAAATAAAAAAAACTACAAACATAATGTTGGAGAAATTTTAGAGGCTATACCTAGTGAACAAAGTTATCGGGTTAAATTCGCAAGAAAAGTTGATGCATGACGATTTAAGTTCCCTGAAGTTGATGACATTTGTAACACAACTGAGAAATTGTGCGGGTGATACCTTCACCAAACTTTGTATCTCATAACAATCGTGTGACAAGCTTTGTGTTTAAAAATTCCTTCAGAGGTTTTAAGATGTAGTAGACTTACTTTTAGTCTAATAAATATTCATTTCTAGATTGAAAGTTTATCAAAATTTAGCCTAGTTAACTATCACTTGGTTATTAGGCCTATCATAGATATGCAAAATGGTTTATTTTGTACATTTTAAATTGTATTCTTTTATTTAGGATGTATCAAGTAGTAACTTCTCAAAAACTGATTGTAGACTGAAAATAACAGGTAGCCTATAGCCTATCAAGTGAGGTATCGGGTATTTATGTATTCACGTTAACTATCACTAGGCCTACTATTTGTAAGAAATTGAACTTAAGCTTTTATTTTACTTAAGTGGGTTTAATAACATGTTCATAAATTATTTTTTTACTGTGCAGCTAATAAACAGATATTCATTAACATACAAAGGTTATTTTTTATAATTTTACCCAGGATCAAGTGTCCCCAAAGAAAGAATCAAGTCTCCCTTGTATGGGGGAGACTTGATCCTTGGGGAAGAAGATTAATGTTAAATTATTTTAAGGGTTATTTAAATATTAAATTGCTTTTTATATTAATTAAAGATTAAGAGAAACAATGAGCTTCTTAATGAAGTAGCAGAAATTGTTATAGACATTATCTGT